>JAVLUX010000030.1:1022500-1240000 GCA_032164185.1 Moxostoma hubbsi
TGATTTATTACTTGGTTGCTAGGGTAACCCTGTCTGGTTGCTATGCAGTTACCAGGGTGATAACTTGTCAAGCCTCCTTTCCATCCTGAGTGAATAAAGTCAACCCGCAAGTCTGTATGATTTTCTGGTGCAGAGATATGTGATTTGTTATTTGGTTGCTAGGGTAACCCTGTCTGGTTGCTATGCAGTTACCAGGGTGATACTTATCAAGCCTCCTTTCCATCCTGAGTGAATTAAGTCAACCCAGATGTCTCTACGATTTTCTGGTGCAGAAATATATGATTTGTTATTTGGTTGCTAGGGTAACCCATCTGGTTGCTAGGCAGTTACCAGAGTGATGCATATCAAGGCTACTTTCCATCCTGTGTGAAATATGTCAACCCCTAAGTCTCTACGATGTTCTGGTTCAAAGATATGTGATTTGTTACTTGGTTGCTAGGGTAACCACATCTGGTTGCTATGCAGTTACCAGAGTGATACATATCAAGCCTACTTTCCATCCTGAGTGAAATAAGTGAAACAGGAAGTCTTTATGATTTTCTGTTGCAGAGATATGTGATTTGTTACTTGGTTGCTAGGGTAACCACATACGGTTGCTAGGCAGTTACCAGAGTGATACATATCAAGGCTACTTTCCATCCTGAGTGAAATAAGTGAAACAGGAAGTCTCTACGATTTTCTGGTGCAGAGATATGTGATTTGTTACTTGGTTGCTAGGGTAATCACATCTGGTTGCTAGGCAGTTACCAGAGTGATACATATCAAGGCTACTTTCCATCCTGAGTGAAATAAGTCAACCCGGAAGTCTCTCTGATTTTCTGTTGCAGAGATATGTGATTTGTTACTTGGTTGCTAGGGTAATCACATCTGGTTGCTAGGCAGTTACCAGAGTGATACATATCAAGGCTACTTTCCATCCTGAGTGAAATAAGTGAAACAGGAAGTCTCTACGATTTTCTGGTGCAGATATATGTGATTTGTTACTTGGTTGCTAGGGTAACCCCGTCTGGTTGCTAGGCAGTTACCAGAGTGATACATATCAAGGCTACTTTCCATCCTGAGTGAAATAAGTGAAACAGGAAGTCTGTATGATTTTCTGATGCAGAGATATGTGATTTGTTACTTGGTTGCTAGGGTAATCACATCTGGTTGCTAGGCAGTTACCAGAGTGATACATATCAAGGCTAATTTCCATCCTGAGTGAAATAAGTCAACCCGGAAGTCTCTCTGATTTTCTGTTGCAGAGATATGTGATTTGTTACTTGGTTGCTAGGGTAATCACATCTGGTTGCTAGGCAGTTACCAGAGTGATACATATCAAGGCTACTTTCCATCCTGAGTGAAATAAGTGAAACAGGAAGTCTCTACGATTTTCTGGTGCAGAGATATGTGATTTGTTAGTTGGTTGCTAGGGTAACCCCGTCTGGTTGCTAAGCAGTTACCAGAGTGATACATATCAAGGCTACTTTCCATCCTGAGTGAAATAAGTCAACCCGGAAGTCTCTCTGATTTTCTGTTGCAGAGATATGTGATTTGTTACTTGGTTGCTAGGGTAATCACATCTGGTTGCTAGGCAGTTACCAGAGTGATACATATCAAGGCTACTTTCCATCCTGAGTGAAATAAGTGAAACAGGAAGTCTCTACGATTTTCTGGTGCAGAGATATGTGATTTGTTAGTTGGTTGCTAGGGTAACCCCATCTGGTTGCTTGGCAGTTACCAGGGTGATACTTATCAAGCCTCCTTTCCATACTGAGTGAATCAAGTCAACCTGGAAGCTACTATACTGTGGCTATGAAGATTTTAGGTCATTACTGATTGGCTGCTTGATAAAAGAAATCCTCTGAGGGAGAGAGAGAGGGAGAGACGCAGGGCTGACAGGCCCTTTTTCGTCTGTGTGTGTGAAAACGTCAGTTGGGATTTAAATTTCTGAACATTCCGCAATGTTAATCAATGGGAGTTTTTCCGAGTTTTGATCGTCATTTTTAGGAAAACCGTAAGTCCGATCAGTTAGAAAAGATATAGCACACTATTCGGGATTAGTCTGAAGGTCTGTGCCGAGTTTGGTGCATGTAGCTTAAAAGCTCTAGGAGGAGTTACATTTAGAAATTTAGTCTCAGAATAATAATAATAATAATAATAAGTTTAAATAGGATTTCAGTAAGTTGGCTTTCTCAAGCCAACCTAACTAGAATGTACATTTCCTGAAGAAAATGTGAGTGGTGCTTGCCGTGGCAATACTCGTCAAATAGCATTTTCTAACTTGTTTCTAAGCACTAAAATAAAGGCCATAGACTGTTGTTAGCACATGTTTTTCATGATGGTAGCACGTTTTTAGAATGTTTTAACACTTCGCTAGGCGATGCTAGCATGTGTTAGCATGTTTTAGCAATTACATAGGCAATGCTAACATCTGTTGGCATAATACTAGCATGTTTTAGCACTTCGTTAGGCGATGCTAACATGTGTTAGCACATTTTTAACATGTTTTAGCACTTTGCTAGGCGATGCCAACATGTGTTAGCATGATGCTAGCACGTTTTTAGCATGTTTTAGCACTTTGCTAGGCGATACTAGCATGTGTTATCATGTTGTTAGCACGTTTTTAGCATGTTTTAGCACTTTGCTAGGCGATACTAGCATGTGTTAGCATGTAATTAGCACGTTTTTAGCATGTTTTAGTACTTCACTAGGCGATGCCAACATGTGTTAGCATGATGCTAGCACGTTTTTAGCATGTTTTAGTACTTTGCTATGCGATACTAGTATGTGTTAGCATAATACTAGCATGTTTTAACACTTCGCTAGGTGATGCCAGCATGTGTTAGCATGATGCTAGCACGTTTTTAGCATGTTTTAGCACTTCGCTAGGCGATGCCAGCATGTGTTAGCATGATGCTAACACGTTTTTAGCATGTTTTAGCACTTCGCTAGGCAATGCCAGTATGTGTTAGAATGATGCTAGCACATTTTTAGCATGTTTTAGCATTTTACTAGGCGATACTAGCATGTTGTTAACATGTTTTTAGCATGTTTTAGCACTTCGCTAGGCGATGCCAACATGTGTTAGCATGATGCTAGCACGTTTTTAGCATGTTTTAGCACTTTGCTAGGCAATACTAGCATGTGTTAGCATGTTGTTAGCACGTTTTTAGCATGTTTTAGCACTTTGCTAGGTGATACTAGCATGTGTTAACATGATGCTAGCACGTTTTTAGCATGTTTTAGCACTTCGCTAGACAATGCCAACATGTGTTAGCATGATGGTAACACGTTTATAGCATGTTTTAGCACTTAGCTAGACAATGCCAACATGTGTTAGCATGATGGTAACACGTTTATAGCATGTTTTAGCACTTCGCTAGGCGATGCCAGCATTTGTTAGCATGATGCTAGCACATTTTTAGCATGTTTTAGGGTGTGGCTATGAAGATTTTTATTGGCTGCTTGATAATATAAATCCTCTGAGGGGGAGTGAGAGAGGGAGAGAGAGAGAGAGACGCAGGGCTGACAGGCCCTTTTTTGTCTGTGTGTGTGAAAATGTCAGTTGGGATTTAAATTTCTGAACATTCCGCAATGTAAAGTCAATGGGACTTTTTTGGCCGCTTTTTCGTCCGCTGTTCGAACATCGTACACCCGATCGCTTAGAAAAGATATAGAACACCTCTCCTCAATGAGCCGCACGATTTGATGCCTCACTCAGGGGTCTGTGACAAAAGCTGCGGGAGGAGTAGCGCGCCAAACTTTGTGTGGAATAATTTATGCAAGAGAACAATAGTGATGCTTTGCCTTTGGCAAGCACCACTAATAATAATAAGTTTAAATAGGATTTCAGTAAGTTGGCTTTCTCAAGCCAACCTAACTAGAATGTACATTTCCTGAAGAAAATGTGAGTGGTGCTTGCCGTGGCAATACTCATCAAATAGCATTTTCTAACTTGTTTCTAAGCACTAAAATAAAGGCCATAGACTGTTGTTAGCACATGTTTTTCATGATGGTAGCACGTTTTTAGAATGTTTTAGCACGTCGCTAGGCGATGCTAGCATGTGTTAGCATGTTTTAGCAATTCCATAGGCAATGCTAACATCTGTTGGCATAATACTAGCATGTTTTAGCACTTCATTAGGCGATGCTAGCATGTGTTAGCATAATGCTAGCACGTTTTTAGCATGTTTTAACACTTTGGTAGGCGATGCTATTATGTGTTAGCATGATTCTAGCACATTTTTAGCATGTTTAGCACTTTGTTAGGTGATGCTAGCATGTGTTAGCATGTTTCTAGCATGTTTTTAGCATGTTTTAGCACTTCACTAGGCGATGCCAGTATGTGTTAGAATGATGCTAGCATGTTTTTAGCATGTTTTAGCATTTTGCTAGGCAATACTAGCATGTGTTAGCATGTTGTTAGCACATTTTTAACATGTTTTAGCACTTTGCTAGGCGATGCCAACATGTGTTAGCATGATGCTAGCACGTTTTTAGCATGTTTTAGCACTTTGCTAGGCGATACTAGCATGTGTTAGCATGTAATTAGCACGTTTTTAGCATGTTTTAGTACTTCACTAGGCGATGCCAACATGTGTTAGCATGATGCTAGCACGTTTTTAGCATGTTTTAGTACTTTGCTATGCGATACTAGTATGTGTTAGCATAATGCTAGCATGTTTTAACATGTTTTAACACTTCGCTAGGCGATGCCAGCATGTGTTATCATGATGTTAGCATGTTTTTAGCATGTTTTAGCACTTCGCTAGGTGATGCCAGCATGTGTTAGCATGATGCTAGCATGTTTTTAGCATGTTTTAGCACTTCGCTAGGCGATGCCAGCATGTATTAGCATGATGCTAGCACGTTTTTAGCATGTTTTAGCACTTCGCTAGGCAATGCCAGTATGTGTTAGAATGATGCTAGCACATTTTTAGCATGTTTTAGCATTTTACTAGGCGATACTAGCATGTGTTAGCATGTTGTTAGCATGTTTTTAGCATGTTTTAGCACTTCGCTAGGCGATGCCAACATGTGTTAGCATGATGCTAGCACATTTTTAGCATGTTTTAGCACTTTGCTAGGCAATACTAGCATGTGTTAGCATGTTGTTAGCACGTTTTTAGCATGTTTTAGCACTTTGCTAGGTGATACTAGCATGTGTTAGCATGATGCTAGCACGTTTTTAGCATGTTTTAGTACTTTGCTATGCGATACTAGTATGTGTTAGCATAATGCTAGCATGTTTTAACATGTTTTAACACTTCGCTAGGCGATGCCAGCATGTGTTATCATGATGTTAGCATGTTTTTAGCATGTTTTAGCACTTCGCTAGGTGATGCCAGCATGTGTTAGCATGATGCTAGCATGTTTTTAGCATGTTTTAGCACTTCGCTAGGCGATGCCAGAATGTGTTAGCATGATGCTAACACGTTTTTAGCATGTTTTAGCACTTCGCTAGGCAATGCCAGTATGTGTTAGAATGATGCTAGCACATTTTTAGCATGTTTTAGCATTTTACTAGGCGATACTAGCATGTGTTAGCATGTTGTTAACATGTTTTTAGCATGTTTTAGCACTTCGCTAGGTGATGCCAACATGTGTTAGCATGATGCTAGCACATTTTTAGCATGTTTTAGCACTTTGCTAGGCAATACTAGCATGTGTTAGCATGTTGTTAGCACGTTTTTAGCATGTTTTAGCACTTCGCTAGACAATGCCAACATGTGTTAGCATGATGGTAACACGTTTATAGCATGTTTTAGCACTTCGCTTGACAATGCCAACATGTGTTAGCATGATGGTAACACGTTTATAGCATGTTTTAGCACATCGCTAGGCGTTTTAGCACATTGCAGGCATGATGCTAGCACATTTTTAGCATGTTTAAGGGTGTGGCTATGAAGATTTTTATTGGCTGCTTGATAATATAAATCCTCTGAGGGGGAGAGAGAGAGAGAGAAAGAGACGCAGTGCTGACAGGCCCTTTTTTGTCTGTGTGTGTGAAAATGTCAGTTGGGATTTAAATTTCTGAACATTCCGCAATGTAAAGTCAATGGGACTTTTTTGGCCGCTTTTTCGTCCGCTGTTCGAACATCGTACACCCGATCGCTTAGAAAAGATATAGCACACCTCTCCTCAATGAGCCGCATGATTTGATGCCTCACTCAGGGGTCTGTGACAAAAGCTGCGGGAGGAGTAGCGCGCCAAACTTTGTGTGGAATAATTTATGCAAGAGAACAATAGTGATGCTTTGCCTTTGGCAAGCACCACTAACTAGAATGTACATTTCCTGAAGAAAATGTGAGTGGTGCTTGCCGTGGCAAAATTTCTTACCACAATGTCCCACCTACTGCCCAAAGTTGAAAGAGGCCACCCCCATGACAGTAGGATGTTCTGGTGCAGAGATATAGGTGTTGTTCCATGGTTGCTAGGGAAACCCATCTGGTTGATATGCAGTTACTAAGGTGACAGCCACCAACGCTACTCGCCATCCTGAGTAAAATAAGTCAACCCGGAAGTCTCTACGATTTTCTAGTACAGAGGTATGTGATTTGTTACTTGGTTGCTAGGGTAACCCCATCTGGTTGCTAGGTAGTTACCAAGGGGCAAGCCAACAATGCTCCTTGCCATCCTAAATGAAATAAGTCAACACGGAATCACTACAATTTTCTGGTTCAGAGATATATGATTTGTTACTTGGTTGCTAGGGTAACCCCATCTGGTTGCTAGGCAGTTACCAAGGTGACAGCCAACAATGCTCCTTGCCATCCTGAGTAAAATAAGTCAACCCGGAAGTCTCTGTGATTTTCTTGTGCAGAGATATGTGATTTGTTTATTGGTTGCTAGGGTAACCCCATCTGGTTGCTAGGCAGTTACCAAGGTGACAGCCAACAATGCTCCTTGCCATCCTGAGTAAAATAAGTCAACCCGGAAGTCTCTGTGATTTTCTTGTGCAGAGATATGCGATTTCTTTCTTGGTTGCTAGGGTAACCCCATCTGGTTGCTAGGCAGTTACCTACGTGATACTCATAAGGCCCCTTGCAATCCTGTGAGAAATATTTCAACCCCTATGTCTCTACGATGTTCTGGTTCAAAGATATGTGATTTGTTACTTGGTTGCTAGGGTAACCCCATCTGGTTGCTAGGCAGTTACCAAGGTGACAGCCAACAATGCTCCTTGCCATCCTGAGTGAAATTAGTCAACCCGGAAGTCTCTGTGATTTTCTTGTGCAGAGATATTTGATTTGTTTCTTGGTTGCTAGGGTAACCCCATCTGGTTGCTAGGCAGTTATCAAGGTGACAGGGAACAATGCTCCTTGCCATCCTGAGTGAAATAAGTCAACCCGGAAGTCTCTACGTCATTCTGATCCTAAGATACACATCTTAGTGATTTTGAATGGATGTCAATGGTTCTTTGTTGCTAGGGTGCTTTAAATGGTTGCTAGGGCGTGGCTAAGTAGTTCACATGATGAAAGCTGAAGACTGATTACTCACCCAATTAAAACAAAGCAACTATCATGTCTCTAGGACATTCTGATCTGAAGATATCTTACTGTAATTGAAATCAATAAATGTGGTTGCTAGGGTGCTGTAAATTGTTGCTAGGGAGTGGCTTGGCAGCTGCCAATGATGAATCTCCAAAGGCTGCTTGTCAGTATGAATGATATAAACCAACTCCCATGCCTCTGTGACATTCAGAATGGAAGATATCTGTCTTTGGATTTTGGTTGCTAAGGTGCTCGAAAATGGTTGCTAGGGAGGGGCTAGGAAGTGTTGAGGGGATTCATGATTGGCTGTTTTACTGCCCCAAGTCAAACGAGACCACCCTCGTGTTTCTATGATAATTCAGTCCAGAGAAATCCCTTTGATCTCTTTCAATGGAAGTCTATGGGACTTGTTGCTAATGTACTGTAAATGGTTGCTAGGGCGTGGCTTGATAGCTTCACAATGATCCTGAGAGACTGATTGGTCGTCTGAGTAAAATGAGCCCGCCCCCTTGTCTCTAAGACAATGTGATCCAGAGTTATGTTCAATACAAAATCTACCATAGACTTAACATTGGGGCAAATTTGGGCAGCTCCTGCCCCCCAGGGGTAAAACTTTTACCCCATTGTGAGGTATGTTCTCACAGAGCCTGTCAGCCTCTTCAAATGTGGTAAATCACACGTCTCTGTGAAATCCTCGCTCTGAGCTATAACTCGTCAAAGTTCGGCTCAATGTTAAGTCAATGGGATTTTTTGCCCAATTTTTTGCCCCTGGGGCAAATACCGTACCCCCGATCACTTATAGTAGTCATAGCACACCATTCCCAAATAATCTGCACGATTTGACGCCTCATTTGTGGGTCTGCGAGCAAAAATTTTTTCAACAAATTCCATTGACTTACATTGGGGCAATTTTGGGCAGCTCCTGCCCCCCAGGGGTAAAACTTTTACCCCATTGTGAGATATGTTCTCAGAGAGCCTGTCAGCCTCTTCAAATGTGGTAAATCACACGTCTCTGTGAAATCCTCGCTCTGAGCTATAACTCGTCAAAGTTCGGCTCAATGTTAAGTCAATGGGATTTTTTGGCCAATTTTTTGCCAATGGGGCAAACAACGTACCCCCGATCGCTTAGAAAAGATATAGCACACCTCTCCTCAATGAGCTGCACGATTTGATGCATCACTCAGGGGTCTGTGACAAAAGCTTCGGGAGGAGTAGCGCGCCAAACTATGTGTGGAATAATAATAATTATAACTAGAATGTACATTTCCTGAAGAAAATGTGAGTGGTACTTGCCGTGGCAAAATTTCTTACCACAATGTCCCACCTACTGCCCAAAGTTGAAAGAGGCCACCCCCATGACAGTAGGATGTTCTGGTGCAGAGATATAGGTGTTGTTCCATGGTTGCTAGGGAAACCCATCTGGTTGATATGCAGTTACTAAGGTGACAGCCAACAACGCTACTTGCCATCCTGGGTAAAATAAGTCAACCCGGTAGTCTCTACGATTTTCTAGTACAGAGGTATGTGATTTGTTACTTGGTTGCTAGGGTAACCCCATCTGGTTGCTAGGCAGTTACCAAGGGGCAAGCCAACAATGCTCCTTGCCATCCTAAATGAAATAAGTCAACACGGAATCACTACAATTTTCTGGTTCAGAGATATATGATTTGTTACTTGGTTGCTAGGGTAACCCCATCTGGTTGCTAGGCAGTTACCAAGGTGACAGCCAACAATGCTCCTTGCCATCCTGAGTAAAATAAGTCAACCCGGAAGTCTCTGTGAATTTCTTGTGCAGAGATATGTGATTTGTTTATTGGTTGCTAGGGTAACCCCATCTGGTTGCTAGGCAGTTACCAAGGTGACAGCCAACAATGCTCCTTGCCATCCTGAGTAAAATAAGTCAACCCGGAAGTCTCTGTGATTTTCTTGTGCAGAGATATGCGATTTCTTTCTTGGTTGCTAGGGTAACCCCATCTGGTTGCTAGGCAGTTACCTACGTGATACTCATAAGGCCCCTTGCAATCCTGTGAGAAATATTTCAACCCCTATGTCTCTACGATGTTCTGGTTCAAAGATATGTGATTTGTTACTTGGTTGCTAGGGTAACCCCATCTGGTTGCTAGGCAGTTACCAAGGTGACAGCCAACAATGCTCCTTGCCATCCTGAGTGAAATAAGTCAAGCCGGAAGTCTCTGTGATTTTCTTGTGCAGAGATATTTGATTTGTTTCTTGGTTGCTAGGGTAACCCCATCTGGTTGCTAGGCAGTTATCAAGGTGACAGGGAACAATGCTCCTTGCCATCCTGAGTGAAATAAGTCAACCCGGAAGTCTCTACGTCATTCTGATCCTAAGATACACATGGTTCTTTGTTGCTAGGGTGCTTTAAATGGTTGCTAGGGCGTGGCTAAGTAGTTCACATGATGAAAGCTGAAGACTGATTACTCACCCAATTAAAACAAAGCAACTATCATGTCTCTAGGACATTCTGATCTGAAGATATCTTACTGTAATTGAAATCAATAAATGTGGTTGCTAGGGTGCTGTAAATTGTTGCTAGGGAGTGGCTTGGCAGCTGCCAATGATGAATCTCCAAAGGCTGCTTGTCAGTATGAATGATATAAACCAACTCCCATGCCTCTGTGACATTCAGAATGGAAGATATCTGTCTTTGGATTTTGGTTGCTAAGGTGCTCGAAAATGGTTGCTAGGGAGGGGCTAGGAAGTGTTGAGGGGATTCATGATTGGCTGTTTTACTGCCCCAAGTCAAACGAGACCACCCTCGTGTTTCTATGATAATTCAGTCCAGAGAAATCCCTTTGATCTCTTTCAATGGAAGTCTATGGGACTTGTTGCTAAGGTACTGTAAATGGTTGCTAGGGCGTGGCTTGATAGCTTCACAATGATCCTGAGAGACTGATTGGTCGTCTGAGTAAAATGAGCCCGCCCCCTTGTCTCTAAGACACTGTGATCCAGAGTTATGTTCAATACAAAATCTACCGTAGACTAAACATTGGGGCAAATTTGGGCAGCTCCTGCCCCCCAGGGGTAAAACTTTTACCCCATTGTGAGGTATGTTCTCACAGAGCCTGTCAGCCTCTTCAAATGTGGTAAATCATACGTCTCTGTGAAATCCTCGCTCTGAGCTATAACTCGTCAAAGTTCGGCTCAATGTTAAGTCAATGGGATTTTTTGCCCAATTTTTTGCCCCCGGGGCAAATACCGTACCCCTGATCACTTATAGTAGTCATAGCACACCATTCCCAAATAATCTGCACGATTTGACGCCTCATTTGTGGGTCTGCGAGCAAAAAATTTTTCAAAAAATTCCATTGACTTACATTGGGGCAACTTTGGGCAGCTCCTGCCCCCCAGGGGTAAAACTTTTACCCCATTGTGAGGTATGTTCTCAGAGAGCCTGTCAGCCTCTTCAAATGTGGTAAATCACACGTCTCTGTGAAATCCTCGCTCTGAGCTATAACTCGTCAAAGTTCGGCTCAATGTTAAGTCAATGGGATTTTTTGGCCAATTTTTTGCCCCTGGGGCAAACAACGTACCCCCGATCGCTTAGAAAAGATATAGCACACCTCTCCTCAATGAGCCGCACGATTTGATGCCTCACTCAGGGGTCTGTGACAAAAGCTGCGGGAGGAGTAGCGCGCCAAACTATGTGTGGAATAATAATAATTATAACTAGAATGTACATTTCCTGAAGAAAATGTGAGTGGTGCTTGCCGTGGCAAAATTTCTTACCACAATGTCCCACCTACTGCCCAAAGTTGAAAGAGGCCACCCCCATGACAGTAGGATGTTCTGGTGCAGAGATATTGGTGTTGTTCCATGGTTGCTAGGGAAACCCATCTGGTTGATATGCAGTTACTAAGGTGACAGCCACCAATGCTACTTACCATCCTGAGTAAAATAAGTCAATCCGGAAGTCTCTACGATTTTGTAGTACAGAGATATGTGATTTGTTTCTTGGTTGCTAGGGTAACCCCATCTGGTTGCTAGGCAGTTACCAAGGTGACAGCCAACAATGCTCCTTGCTCTCCTGAGTGAAATAAGTCAACCCGGAAGTCTCTGTGATTTTCTTGTGCAGCGATATGTGATTTGTTTATTGGTTGCTAGGGTAACCCCATCTGGTTACTAGGCAGTTACCAAGGTGACAGGCAACAATGCTCCTTGCCATCCTGACTGAAATAAGTCAACCCGGAAGTCTCTGTGATTTTCTAGTACAGAGATATGTGATTTGTTTCTTGGTTGCTAGGGTAACCCCATCTGGTTGCTAGGCAGTTACCAAGGTGACAGCCAAGAATGCTCCTTGCCATCCTGACTGAAATAAGTCAACCTGGAATCTCTACGATTTTCTGGTTCAGAGATACGTGATTTGTTAATTGGTTGCTAGGGTAACCCCATCTGGTTGCTAGGCAGTTACCAAGGTGACAGCCAACAATGCTCCTTGCCATCCTGAGTGAAATAAGTCAACCCGGTAGTCTCTGTGATTTTCTTGTGCAGAGATGTGTGATTTGTTTCTTGGTTGCTAGGGTAACCCCATCTGGTTGCTAGGCAGTTACCAAGGTGACAGGCAACAATGCTCCTTGCCATCCTGAGTGAAATAAGTCAACCCGGAAGTCTCTGTGATTTTCTTGTGCAGAGATATGTGATTTATTTCTTGGTTGCTAGGGTAACCCCATCTGGTTGCTAGGCAGTTACCAAGGTGACAGCAAACAATGCTCCGTGCCATCCTGAGTGAAATAAGTCAACCCGGAAGTCTCTGTGATTTTCTTGTGCAGAGATATGTGATTTGTTTATTGGTTGCTAGGGTAACCCCATTTGGTTGCTAGGCAGTTACCAGGGTGATATTTATCAAGTCTACTTTCCATCCTGAGTGAAATAAGTCAACCCGGAAGTCTCTACGACATTCTGATCCTAAGATACACATCTTAGTGATATTGAATGGATGTCAATGGTGTTTTGTTGCTAGGGTGCTTTAAATGGTTGCTAGGGCGTGGCTAAGTAGTTCACATGATGAAAGATGAAGACTGATTACTCACCCAATTAAAACAAAGCAACTATCATGTCTCTAGGACATTCTGATCTGAAGATATCTTACTTCAATTGAAATCAATAAATGTGGTTGCTAGGGTGCTCCAAATTGTTGCTAGGGAGTGGCTTGGCAGCTGCCAATGATGAATATCCCATGGCTGCTTGTCAGTATGAATGATACAAACCAACTCCCATGCCTCTGTGACATTCAGAATGGAAGATATCTCTCTTTGGATTTTGGTTGCTAAGGTGCTCGAAAATGGTTGCTAGGGAGGGGCTAGGAAGTGTTGAGGGGATTCATGATTGGCTGTTTTACTGCCCCAAGTCAAACGAGACCACCCTCGTGTTTCTATGATAATTCAGTCCGGAGATATCCCTTTGATCTCTTTCAATGGAAGTCTATGGGAGTTGTTGCTAAGGTGCTCTAAATGGTTGCTAGGGCGTGGCTTGATAGCTTCACAATGATCCTGAGAGACTGACTGGTCATCTGAGTAAAATGAGCCCGCCCCCTTGTCTCTAAGACACTGTGATCCAGAGTTATGTTCAATACAAAATCTACCATAGACTTAACATTGGGGCAACTTTGGGCAGCTCATGCCCCCCAGGGGTGCAACTTTTACCCCATTGTGAGGTATGTTCTCACAGAGCCTGTCAGCCTCTTCAAATCTGGTTAATCACACGTCTCTGTGAAATCCTCGATCTGAGCTATGACTCGTCAAAGTTCGGCGCAATGTTAAGTCAATGGGATTTTTTGCCCAATTTTTTGCCCCTGGGGCAATCACCGTACCCCCGATCGATTATAAAAGTCATAGGACACCATTCCCAAATAATCCGCACGATTTGACGCCTCATTTGTGGGTTTTCGACCAAAAAATTTTGAAAAAAATTCCATTGACTTACATTGGGGCAACTTTGGGCAGCTCCTGCCCCCCAGGGGTGCAACTTTTACCCCATTGTGAGGTATGTTCTCACAGAGCCTGTCAGCCTCTTCAAATGTGGTAAATCACATGTCTCTGCGAAATCCTCGCTTTGAGCTATGACTCGTCAAAGTTCGGCGCAATGTTAAGTCAATGGGATTTTTTGCCCAATTTTTTGCCCCTGGGGCAAACACCGTACCCCCGATCGCTTATAAAAGTCATAGCACACCTCTCCTCAATGAGCCGCACGATTTGACACCTCATTCATGGGTCTACGCCAAAAGGTGCGGGACGAGTTAGGTGCCGAAGTTTTGTACGGAAGAAGAAGAAGAAGAAGAAGAAGAAGAAAAATAAGTATGTGAGATTACAATAGTGTTGCTTTGCAAGCACCACTAATAATAATAAGTATGCAAAAGAACAATAGTGATGCTTTGACTATGGCAAGCACCACTAATAAGTATGCAAGAGAACAATAGTGATGCTTTGCCTATGGCAAGCACCACTAATAATAATAAGTATGCAAGAGAACAATAGTGATGCTTTGCCTATGGCAAGCACCACTAATAATAATAAGTATGCAAGAGAACAATAGTGATGCTTTGCCTATGGCAAGCACCACTAACTAGAATGTACATTTTCTGAAGAAAATGTGAGTGGTGTTTGTCGTGGCAAAACTCGTCAAATAGCATTTTCTAACTTGTTTCTAAGCACTAAAATAAAGGCCATAGAATGTTGCTAGCATGTGTTTTTCATGATGGTATTACGTTTTTAGAATGTTTTAACACTTCGCTAGGCGATGCTAGCATGTGTTAACATGATACTAGCACGTTTTTAACATGTTTTAGCAGTTTGTTTGGCGATGCTAGCACGTTTTTAGCATGTTTTAGCAATTCCCTAGGCAATGCTAACATGTGTTAGCATAATACTAGATTGTTTTAACACTTCGCTAGGCGATGCTAGCATGTGTTAGCATAACGCTAGCACGTTTTTAGCATGTTTTAACACTTCGCTAGGCGATGCCACTATGTGTTATCATGATGCTAGCATGTTTTTAGCATGTTTTAACACATCGGTAGGCGATGCTATTATGTTTTAGCATGATGCTAAAACGTTTTTAGCATGTTTTAGCGCTTGGGTAGGCGATGCTATTATGTGTTAGCATGATGCTAGCACGTATTTAGCATGTTTTAGCACTTGGTTAGGCGATGCTAGCATGTGTTAGCATGTTGCTAGCATGTTTTTAGCATGTTTTAGCACTTTGCTAGGCGATGCCAGTATGTGTTAGAATGATGCTAGCACGTTTTTAGTATGTTTTAGCACTTTGCTTGGCGATACTAGCATGTATTAGCATGATGCTAGCACGTTTTTAGCATGTTTTTGTACTTCGCTATGCGATACTAGTATGTTTTAGCATGTTGCTAGCACGTTTTTAGCATGTTTTAGCAATTCGCTAGGCGATGCCAGCATGTGTTAGCATGATGCTAACATGTTTATAGCATGTTTTAGCACTTCGCTAGGCGATGCTAGCATATGTTAGCATGATGCTAGCACATTTTTAGCATGTTTTAGGGTGTGGCTATGAAGACTTTTATTGGCTGCTTGATAAAAGAAATCCTCTGACGGAGAGAGCGAGAGAGACGCAGGGCTGACAGGCCCTTTTTTGTCTGTGTGTGTGAAAATGTCAGTTGGGATTTAAATTTCTGAACATTCCGCAATGTAAAGTCAATGGGACTTTTTTGGCCGCTTTTTCGTCCGCTGTTAGAACATCGTACACCCGATCGCTTAGAAAAGATATAGCACACCTCTCCTCAATGAGCCGCTCGATTTGATGCCTCACTCAGGGGTCTGTGACAAAAGCTGCAGGAGGAGTAGCGCGCCAAACTTTGTGTGGAAAAATAATAATAATTATTATAATAACTAGAATGTACATTTCCTGAAGAAAATGTGAGTGGTGCTTGCCGTGGCAAAATTTCTTACCACAATGTCCCACCTACTGCCCAAAGTTGAAAGAGGCCACCCCCATGACAGTAGGATGTTCTGGTGCAGAGATATTGGTGTTGTTCCATGGTTGCTAGGGAAACCCATCTGGTTGATATGCAGTTACTAAGGTGACAGCCACCAATGCTACTTACCATCCTGAGTAAAATAAGTCAATACAGAAGTCTCTACGATTTTGTAGTACAGAGATATGTGATTTGTTTCTTGGTTGCTAGGGTAACCCCATCTGGTTGCTAGGCAGTTACCAAGGTGACAGCCAACAATGCTCCTTGCTCTCCTGAGTGAAATAAGTCAACCCGGAAGTCTCTGTGATTTTCTTGTGCAGCGATATGTGATTTGTTTATTGGTTGCTAGGGTAACCCCATCTGGTTACTAGGCAGTTACCAAGGTGACAGGCAACAATGCTCCTTGCCATCCTGACTGAAATAAGTCAACCCGGAAGTCTCTGTGATTTTCTAGTACAGAGATATGTGATTTGTTTCTTGGTTGCTAGGGTAACCCCATCTGGTTGCTAGGCAGTTACCAAGGTGACAGCCAAGAATGCTCCTTGCCATCCTGACTGAAATAAGTCAACCTGGAATCTCTACGATTTTCTGGTTCAGAGATACGTGATTTGTTAATTGGTTGCTAGGGTAACCCCATCTGGTTGCTAGGCAGTTACCAAGGTGACAGCCAACAATGCTCCTTGCCATCCTGAGTGAAATAAGTCAACCCGGTAGTCTCTGTGATTTTCTTGTGCAGAGATGTGTGATTTGTTTCTTGGTTGCTAGGGTAACCCCATCTGGTTGCTAGGCAGTTACCAAGGTGACAGGCAACAATGCTCCTTGCCATCCTGAGTGAAATAAGTCAACCCGGAAGTCTCTGTGATTTTCTTGTGCAGAGATATGTGATTTATTTCTTGGTTGCTAGGGTAACCCCATCTGGTTGCTAGGCAGTTACCAAGGTGACAGCAAACAATGCTCCGTGCCATCCTGAGTGAAATAAGTCAACCCGGAAGTCTCTGTGATTTTCTTGTGCAGAGATATGTGATTTGTTTCTTGGTTGCTAGGGTAACCCCATTTGGTTGCTAGGCAGTTACCAGGGTGATATTTATCAAGTCTACTTTCCATCCTGAGTGAAATAAGTCAACCCGGAAGTCTCTACGACATTCTGATCCTAAGATACACATCTTAGTGATATTGAATGGATGTCAATGGTGTTTTGTTGCTAGGGTGCTTTAAATGGTTGCTAGGGCGTGGCTAAGTAGTTCACATGATGAAAGATGAAGACTGATTACTCACCCAATTAAAACAAAGCAACTATCATGTCTCTAGGACATTCTGATCTGAAGATATCTTACTTCAATTGAAATCAATAAATGTGGTTGCTAGGGTGCTCCAAATTGTTGCTAGGGAGTGGCTTGGCAGCTGCCAATGATGAATATCCCATGGCTGCTTGTCAGTATGAATGATACAAACCAACTCCCATGCCTCTGTGACATTCAGAATGGAAGATATCTCTCTTTGGATTTTGGTTGCTAAGGTGCTCGAAAATGGTTGCTAGGGAGGGGCTAGGAAGTGTTGAGGGGATTCATGATTGGCTGTTTTACTGCCCCAAGTCAAACGAGACCACCCTCGTGTTTCTATGATAATTCAGTCCGGAGATATCCCTTTGATCTCTTTCAATGGAAGTCTATGGGAGTTGTTGCTAAGGTGCTCTAAATGGTTGCTAGGGCGTGGCTTGATAGCTTCACAATGATCCTGAGAGACTGACTGGTCATCTGAGTAAAATGAGCCCGCCCCCTTGTCTCTAAGACACTGTGATCCAGAGTTATGTTCAATACAAAATCTACCATAGACTTAACATTGGGGCAACTTTGGGCAGCTCATGCCCCCCAGGGGTGCAACTTTTACCCCATTGTGAGGTATGTTCTCACAGAGCCTGTCAGCCTCTTCAAATCTGGTTAATCACACGTCTCTGTGAAATCCTCGATCTGAGCTATGACTCGTCAAAGTTCGGCGCAATGTTAAGTCAATGGGATTTTTTGCCCAATTTTTTGCCCCTGGGGCAATCACCGTACCCCCGATCGATTATAAAAGTCATAGGACACCATTCCCAAATAATCCGCACGATTTGACGCCTCATTTGTGGGTTTTCGACCAAAAAATTTTGAAAAAAATTCCATTGACTTACATTGGGGCAACTTTGGGCAGCTCCTGCCCCCCAGGGGTGCAACTTTTACCCCATTGTGAGGTATGTTCTCACAGAGCCTGTCAGCCTCTTCAAATGTGGTAAATCACATGTCTCTGCGAAATCCTCGCTTTGAGCTATGACTCGTCAAAGTTCGGCGCAATGTTAAGTCAATGGGATTTTTTGCCCAATTTTTTGCCCCTGGGGCAAACACCGTACCCCCGATCGCTTATAAAAGTCATAGCACACCTCTCCTCAATGAGCCGCACGATTTGACACCTCATTCATGGGTCTACGCCAAAAGGTGCGGGACGAGTTAGGTGCCGAAGTTTTGTACGGAAGAAGAAGAAGAAGAAGAAGAAGAAGAAAAATAAGTATGTGAGATTACAATAGTGTTGCTTTGCAAGCACCACTAATAATAATAATAACTAGAATGTACATTTCCTGAAGAAAATGTGAGTGGTGCTTGCCGTGGCAAAATTTCTTACCACAATATCCCACCTACTGCCCAAAGTTGAAAGAGGCCACCCCCATGACAGTGGGATGTTCTGGTGCAGAGATATAGGTGTTGTTCCATGGTTGCTAGGGAAACCCATCTGGTTGATATGCAGTTACTAAGGTGACAGCCACCAACGCTACTCGCCATCCTGAGTAAAATAAGTCAACCCGGAAGTCTCTACGATTTTCTAGTACAGAGGTATGTGATTTGTTACTTGGTTGCTAGGGTAACCCCATCTGGTTGCTAGGCAGTTACCAAGGGGCAAGCCAACAATGCTCCTTGCCATCCTAAATGAAATAAGTCAACACGGAATCACTACAATTTTCTGGTTCAGAGATATATGATTTGTTACTTGGTTGCTAGGGTAACCCCATCTGGTTGCTAGGCAGTTACCAAGGTGACAGCCAACAATGCTCCTTGCCATCCTGAGTAAAATAAGTCAACCCGGAAGTCTCTGTGATTTTCTTGTGCAGAGATATTTGATTTGTTTCTTGGTTGCTAGGGTAACCCCATCTGGTTGCTAGGCAGTTACCAAGGTGACAGGCAACAATGCTCCTTGCCATCCTGAGTGAAATAAGTCAACCCGGAAGTCTCTGTGATTTTCTTGTGCAGAGATATGTGATTTGTCTCTTGGTTGCTAGGGAAACCCCATCTGGTTGCTAGGCAGTTACCAAGGTGACAGCCAATAATGCTCCTTGCCATCCTGAGTGAAATAAGTCAAACCGGAAGTCTCTGTGATTTTCTTGTGCAGAGATATGTGATTTGTTTCTTGGTTGCTAGGGTAACCCTATTTGGTTGCTAGGCAGTTACCAGGGTGATATTTATCAAGTCTACTTTCCATCCTGAGTGAAATAAGTCAACCCTGAAGTCTCTACGTCATTCTGATCCTAAGATACACATCTTAGTGATTTTGAATGGATGTCAATGGTTCTTTGTTGCTAGGGTGCTTTAATTGGTTGCTAGGGCGTGGCTAAGTAGTTCACATGATGAAAGCTGAAGACTGATTACTCACCCAATGAAAACAAAGCAACTATCATGTCTCTAGGACATTCTGATCTGAAGATATCTTACTGTAATTGAAATCAATAAATGTTGTTGCTAGGGTGCTCTAAATTGTTGCTAGGGAGTGGCTTGGCAGCTGCCAATGATGAATCTCCAAAGGCTGCTTGTCAGTATGAATGATATAAACCAACTCCCATGCTTCTGTGACATTCAGAATGGAAGATATCTCTATTTGGATTTTGGTTGCTAAGGTGCTCGAAAATGGTTGCTAGCGAGGGGCTAGGAAGTGTTGAGGGGATTCATAATTGGCTGTTTTACTGCCCCAAGTCAAACGAGACCACCCTCGTGTTTCTATGATAATTCAGTCCGGAGAAATCCCTTTGATCTCTTTCAATGGAAGTCTATGGGACTTGTTGCTAAGGTACTGTAAATGGTTGCTAGGGCGTGGCTTGATAGCTTCACAATGATCCTGAGAGACTGATTGGTCGTCTGAGTAAAATGAGCCCGCCCCCTTGTCTCTAAGACACTGTGATCCAGAGTTATGTTCAATACAAAATCTACCATAGACTTAACATTGGGGCAAATTTGGGCAGCTCCTGCCCCCAAGGGGTGCAACTTTTACCCCATTGTGAGGTATGTTCTCACAGAGCCTGTCAGCCTCTTCAAATGTGGTAAATCACACATGTCTGTGAAATCCTTGCTCTGAGCTATGACTTGTCAAAGTTTGGCGCAATGTTAAGTCAATGGGATTTTTTGCACAATTTTTTGCCCCTGGGGCAAATACCGTACCCCCGATCACTTATAGAAGTCATAGCACACCATTCCCAAATAATCCGCACGATTTGACGCCTCATTTGTGGGTCTGCGAGCAAAAAAAATTTCAAAAAATTCCATTGACTTACATTGGGGCAAATTTGGGCAGCTCCTGCCCCCCAGGGGTAAAACTTTTACCCCATTGTGAGGTATGTTCTCAGAGAGCCTGTCACACATGTCTGTGAAATCCTTGCTCTGAGCTATGACTTGTCAAAGTTTGGCGCAATGTTAAGTCAATGGGATTTTTTGCACAATTTTTTGCCCCTGGGGCAAATACCGTACCCCCGATCACTTATAGAAGTCATAGCACACCATTCCCAAATAATCCGCACGATTTGACGCCTCATTTGTGGGTCTGCGAGCAAAAAAAATTTCAAAATCTACCATAGACTTAACATTGGGGCAAATTTGGGCAGCTCCTGCCCCCCAGTGGTAAAACTTTTACCCCATTGTGAGGTATGTTCTCAGAGAGCCTGTCAGCCTCTTCAAATGTGGTAAATCACACGTCTCTGTGAAATCCTCGCTCTGAGCTATAACTCGTCAAAGTTCGGCTCAATGTTAAGTCAATGGGATTTTTTGCCCAATTTTTTGCCCCTGGGGCAAACAAAGTACCCCCGATCGCTTAGAAAAGATATAGCACACCTCTCCTCAATGAGCCGCACGATTTGATGCCTCACTCAGGGGTCTGTGACAAAAGCTGCGGGAGGAGTAGCGCGCCAAACTATGTGTGGAATAATAATAATTATAACTAGAATGTACATTTCCTGAAGAAAATGTGAGTGGTGCTTGCCGTGGCAAAATTTCTTACCGCAATGTCCCACCTACTGCCCAAAGTTGAAAGAGGCCACCCCCATGACAGTAGGATGTTCTGGTGCAGAGATATAGGTGTTGTTCCATGGTTGCTAGGGAAACCCATCTGGTTGATATGCAGTTACTAAGGTGACAGTCACCAATGCTACTTGCCATCCTGAGTAAAATAAGTCAACCCGGAAGTCTCTACGATTTTCTAGTACAGAGATATGTGATTTGTTACTTGGTTGCTAGGGTAACCCTATCAGGTTGCTAGGCAGTTACCAAGGGGCAAGCCAACAATGCTCCTTGCCATCCTGAGTGAAATAAGTCAACCCGGAAGTCTCTGTGATTTTCTGGTTCAGAGATATATGATTTGTTACTTGGTTGCTAGGGTAACCCCATCTGGTTGCTAGGCAGTCACCAAGGTGACAGCCAATAATGCTCCTTGCCATCCTAAGTGAAATAAGTCAACCCGGAAGTCTCTGTGATTTTCTTGTGCAGAGATATGTGATTTGTTTCTTGGTTGCTAGGGTAACCCCATCTGGTTGCTAGGCAGTTACCAAGGTGACAGGCAACAATGGTCCTTGCCATCCTGAGTGAAATAAGTCAACCCGGAAGTCTCTGTGATTTTCTTGTGCAGAGATATGTGATTTGTTTCTTGGTTGCTAGGGTAACCCCATTTGGTTGCTAGGCAGTTACCAGGGTGATATTTATCAAGTCTACTTTCCATCCTGAGTGAAATAAGTCAACCCTGAAGTCTCTACGTCATTCTGATCCTAAGATACACATCTTAGTAAAAAATTCCATTGACTTACATTGGGGCAATTTTGGGCAGCTCCTGCCCCCCAGGGGTAAAATTTTTACCCCATTGTGAGGTATGTTCTCACAGAGCCTGTCAGCCTCTTCAAATGTGGTAAATCACACGTCTCTGCGAAATCCTCACTCTGAGCTATGACTCGTCAAAGTTTGGCTCAATGTTAAGTCAATGGGATTTTTTGCCCAATTTTTTGCCCCTGGGGCAAACACCGTACCCCCGATCGCTTAGAAAAGATATAGCACACCTCTCCTTAATGAGCCGCACGATTTGATGCCTCACTCAGGGGTCTGTGACAAAAGCTGCGGGAGGAGTAGCGCGCCAAACTATGTGTGGAATAATAATAATTATAATAATAACTAGAATGTACATTTCCTGAAGAAAATGTGAGTGGTGCTTGCCGTGGCAAAACTCGTCAAGTAGCATTTTCAAACTTGTTTCTAAGCACTAAAATAAAGGTCATAGAATGTTGCTAACATGTGTTTTTCATGATGGTAGCACGTTTTTAGAATGTTTTAGCACTTTGCTAGGTGAAGCTAGCATGTGTTAGCATGATACTAGCACATTTTTAGCATGTTTTAGCACTTCCTTTGGCAATGCTAACATGTGTTAGCATGATGCTAGCATCTTTTTAACATGTTTTAGCAATCCCCTAAGCAATGCTAACATGCATTAGCATAATGATAGCACGTTTTAACATGTTTTAGCACTTTGCTAGGTGAAGCTAGCATGTGTTAGCATGATACTAGCACGTTTCTAACATGTTTTAGCACTTTGCTAGGCGATGCTAACGTGTGTTAGCATGATGCTAGCACGTTTTAGCAATCCCCTAAGCAATGCTAACATGCATTAGCATAATGCTAGCACGTTTTAACATGTTTTAGCACTTTGCTAGGTGAAGCTAGCATGTGTTAGCATGATACTAGCACGTTTCTAGCATGTTTTAGCACTTTGCTAGGCGATGCTAACATGTGTTAGCATGATGCAAGCAAGTTTTTAACATGTTTTAGCACTTCGCTAGGCGATGCCAGCATGTGTTAGCATGATGCTAGCATGTTTTTAGCATGTTTTAGCACTTCGCTAGGCGATGCTAACATGTTTTAGCATGATGCTAGCACATTTTTAACATGTTGTAGCAATCCCCTAACCAATGCTAACATGCATTAGCATAATACTAGCACGTTTTTAGCATGTTTTAGCACTTCACTAGGCGATGCTAACATGTGTTAGCATGATGCTAGCACGTTTTTAACATGTTTTAGCAATCCCCTAAGCAATGCTAACATGCATTAGCATAATGCTAGCACGTTTTAACATGTTTTAACATTTTGCTAGGCAATGCCAGCATGTGTTAGCATGATACTAGCACGTTTTTAGCATGTTTTAACACTTCGCTAGGCGATGCTAACATGTGTTAGCATGATGCTAGCACGTTTTTAACATGTTTTAGCAATCCCCTAAGCAATGCTAACATGCATTAGCATAATGCTAGCACGTTTTAACATGTTTTAACACTTTGCTAGGCAATGCCAGCATGTGTTAGCATGATGCTAGCACGTTTTTAGCATTTTTTAACACTTCGCTAGGCAATACTATCATGTGTTAGCATGTTTTTAGCACGTTTTTAGCATGTTTTAGCACTTCGCTAGGTGATGCCAACATGTGTTAGCATGTTGCTAGCACGTTTTTAGCATGTTTTAGCACTTCGCTAGGTGATGCCAACATGTGTTAGCATGTTGCTAGCACATTTTTAGCATGTTTTAGGGTGTGGCTATGAAGATTTTTATTGACTGCTTGATAAAAGAAATCCTCTGAGGGAGAGAGAGAGAGAGACGCAGGGCTGACAGGCCCTTTTTTGTCTGTGTGTGTGAAAAAGTCAGTTGGGATTTAAATTTCTGAACATTCCGCAATGTAAAGTCAATGGGATTTTTTTGGCCGCTTTTTCGTCCGCTGTTCGAACATCGTACACCCGATCGCTTAGAAAAGATATAGCACACCTCTCCTCAATGAGCCGCACGATTTGATGCCTCACTCAGGGGTCTGTGACAAAAGCTGCAGGAGGAGTAGCGCGCCAAACTTTGTGTGGAAAAATAATAATAATTATAATAATAACTAGAATGTACATTTCCTGAAGAAAATGTGAGTGGTGCTTGCCGTGGCAAAACTCGTCAAGTAGCATTTTCAAACTTGTTTCTAAGCACTAAAATAAAGGTCATAGAATGTTGCTAACATGTGTTTTTCATGATGGTAGCACGTTTTTAGAATGTTTTAGTACTTTGCTAGGTGAAGCTAGCATGTGTTAGCATGATACTAGCACATTTTTAGCATGTTTTAGCACTTCCTTTGGCAATGCTAACATGTGTTAGCATGATGCTAGCATCTTTTTAACATGTTTTAGCAATCCCCTAAGCAACGCTAACATGCATTAGCATAATGATAGCACGTTTTAACATGTTTTAGCACTTTGCTAGGTGAAGCTAGCATGTGTTAGCATGATACTAGCACGTTTCTAACATGTTTTAGCACTTTGCTAGGCGATGCTAACGTATGTTAGCATGATGCTAGCACGTTTTTAACATGTTTTAGCAATCCCCTAAGCAATGCTAACATGCATTAGCATAATGCTAGCACGTTTTAACATGTTTTAGCACTTTGCTAGGTGAAGCTAGCATGTGTTAGCATGATACTAGCACGTTTCTAGCATGTTTTAGCACTTTGCTAGGCGATGCTAACATGTGTTAGCATGATGCAAGCAAGTTTTTAACATGTTTTAGCACTTCGCTAGGCGATGCCAGCATGTGTTAGCATGATGCTAGCATGTTTTTAGCATGTTTTAGCACTTCGCTAGGCGATGCTAACATGTTTTAGCATGATGCTAGCACATTTTTAACATGTTGTAGCAATCCCCTAACCAATGCTAACATGCATTAGCATAATACTAGCACGTTTTTAGCATGTTTTAGCACTTCACTAGGCGATGCTAACATGTGTTAGCATGATGCTAGCACGTTTTTAACATGTTTTAGCAATCCCCTAAGCAATGCTAACATGCATTAGCATAATGCTAGCACGTTTTAACATGTTTTAACATTTTGCTAGGCAATGCCAGCATGTGTTAGCATGATACTAGCACGTTTTTAGCATGTTTTAGCACTTCGCTAGGCGATGCTAACATGTGTTAGCATGATGCTAGCACGTTTTTAACATGTTTTAGCAATCCCCTAAGCAATGCTAACATGCATTAGCATAATGCTAGCACGTTTTAACATGTTTTAACACTTTGCTAGGCAATGCCAGCATGTGTTAGCATGATGCTAGCACGTTTTTAGCATTTTTTAACACTTCGCTAGGCAATACTATCATGTGTTAGCATGTTTTTAGCACGTTTTTAGCATGTTTTAGCACTTCGCTAGGTGATGCCAACATGTGTTAGCATGTTGCTAGCACGTTTTTAGCATGTTTTAGCACTTCGCTAGGTGATGCCAACATGTGTTAGCATGTTGCTAGCACATTTTTAGCATGTTTTAGGGTGTGGCTATGAAGATTTTTATTGACTGCTTGATAAAAGAAATCCTCTGAGGGAGAGAGAGAGAGAGACGCAGGGCTGACAGGCCCTTTTTTGTCTGTGTGTGTGAAAAAGTCAGTTGGGATTTAAATTTCTGAACATTCCGCAATGTAAAGTCAATGGGATTTTTTTGGCCGCTTTTTCGTCCGCTGTTCGAACATCGTACACCCGATCGCTTAGAAAAGATATAGCACACCTCTCCTCAATGAGCCGCACGATTTGATGCCTCACTCAGGGGTCTGTGACAAAAGCTGCAGGAGGAGTAGCGCGCCAAACTTTGTGTGGAAAAATAATAATAATTATAATAATAATAAGTATGCAAGAGAACAATAGTGATGCTTTGCCTATGGCAAGCACCACTAATAAGTATGCAAGAGAACAATAGTGATGCTTTGCCTATGGCAAGCACCACTAATAATAAGTATGCAAGAGAACAATAGTGATGCTTTGCCTATGGCAAGCACCACTAATAATAATAAGTATGCAAGAGAACAATAGTGATGCTTTGCCTATGGCAAGCACCACTAATAATAAGTATGCAAGAGAACACTAGTGATGCTTTGCCTTTTTGCAAGCACCACTAATAAGTATGCAAGAGAACACTAGTGATGCTTTGCCTTTGGCAAGCACCACTAATAAGTATGCAAGAGAACACTAGTGATGCTTTGCCTTTGGCAAGCACCACTAATAAGTATGCAAGAGAACAATAGTGATGCTTTGCCTTTGGCAAGCACCACTAATAATAAGTTTAAATAGGATTTCAGTAAGTTGGCTTTCTCAAGCCAACCTAATAATAATAAGTTTAAATAGGATTTCAGTAAGTTGGCTTTCTCAAGCCAACCTAATAATAAGTATGCAAGAGAACACTAGTGATGCTTTGCCTTTGGCAAGCACCACTAATAATAATAATAATAATAATAAGTATGAGCAATAACAATAGTGATGCCTTGCCTTTGGCAAGCACCACTAATAATAAGTATGAGCAAAACAATAGTGAAGCCTTGCCTTTGGCAAGCACCACTAATAAGTATGCAAGAGAACAATAGTGATGCTTTGCCTTTGGCAAGCACCACTAATAATAAGTTTAAATAGGATTTCAGTAAGTTGGCTTTCTCAAGCCAACCTAATAATAATAATAATAAGTATGCAAGAGAACAATAGTGATGCTTTGCCTTTGGCAAGCACCACTAATAATAAGTATGCAAGAGAACAATAGTGATGCTTTGCCTTTGGCAAGCACCACTAATAATAATAAGTTTAAATAGGATTTCAGTAAGTTGGCTTTCTCAAGCCAACCTAATAATAAGTTTAAATAGGATTTCAGTAAGTTGCCTTTCTCAAGCCAACCTAATAAGTTTAAGTACAATATCAGTAAGTTGGCTCTCACAAGCCAACTTAATTACCAGTTTGTAACCTAAAACCACATAAAGCACGTAAACATGCCCACACTCACTCACACACTCTCTCTCTCACACACACACACACACACACACACACACACACAGAAACACAACACACATATACACACACACACACACACACAGAGAAACACACACACACACACACACACACACACACACACTCACACATATACACACACACACACACACACACACAGAGAAACAAACACTCACACATACACACACAAACACACACAGACACACACACACACACACATATACTTTCAGATAATGTCTAGTTTTCTCACTCTACGTGTTCTCTTCTAGTAATTGTGAAACAAACAACAACTCTTGACTTCAGAAATGCTCAGAATGTGATGTGAATATGGAGAGGAGAACCTCTTTGAACCAAAAGACCAAGGTTTGGTTGGTTAGATGTCTGTTCCATTTCAAGAATTCAGGAATTAGAATTCTCTGACTATTATTTCACAAGTCTGGCTTTAGGGGGTTCGTACATGTTCCTAGTTGTGCATGATTTGTCAGTGTACATCAATCGATAAGTCTTTGTAATCTTTCATCAAAATGTTTTTCCTCTTGTCATTTAGAGACAATTCACACTATCCAATCATGGATAAAATCAAGTCACTCATGACATTTTCTTCTTTTTGAAAATCCTGTTGCTCTCTGAAATCATTTTGAACATTAAATGGATTGTGAATGTTGTGAACGTTTCATGTAAAGCAGCATCAGAAGCCTCAAACACTCGAGTTTGTCCAGAGGGTTTCTGATGTCTCTAAACGAACACAGCAAGATCATCTGCAGTTCTTCAGTAGCACAGCTGCTTGATTTCTAACACATCTTCTCTCAAGGGAACATCTCCTGCAGGCTATCTTGACATCAAAATGGATCGAGCGCTTCCTCAGTGGAGCACACTGTAGTCTTGTGTTTGCTAACTGTATGACTGCTGATTCTCTACAGTTAAATACATGGATGATGCTGAGATGAAGTGAATACCAACATGAGTCAGAAGAGTGAGAAGAGCATGACATATGAAGAGAGCTACAAGTCAAGTCAAGTGTTTTTTATTGTCGTTCAACCATATACAGTTATTACAGTACACAGTGAAACAAGACAACGTTCCTCCAGGACCATGGTGCTACATAAAACAACATAGGACAAACACAGAACCACATGAGACTACACAGACTAAATAAAATACCTATATAAAGTGCACGTGCAAAAACGTGTGCAAAAATTTCTAACAATGAAAAGGACAATAGACACAGTAGGAGACAGTGCAGTGCCGACCAGTACACAGTAGTGCAACAAGATTACAGTTTCTAAAAATGCCAAATGTAAACATAACATACTATGAGATAGTGTTCTATGCACACAGCAGTTATTGAGGTAGCAGACAGTTATAAAGTGGCAGTTATTACAGTTTTTTTGGATTGCTTACACACTAAAATTAAAAGTAGTACACTATTAGCAAAACCTTACACTCAAGAAGCAAAACATCAGCCCATATTTGCACAACTATAAGCACATTGTCAACCTCACACTTGTTGCAAAACTCTACACACAGTGATTTGCAAAACACTAAACACACTTAACATACATTACACACAAAAATCTATCATGAAGTCACTTCCTTGCAATACCAAAGCACTGACTGTCAAATTAACGCACCGTCCAACCAATTGGTTCAACACAGTCATCAGGTGTGCAAACACTTGTTTGCTTAATTGTAGACACACCAATCAGGTGTATAAGCACTATAAAAAGCAGCAGGTGAGTTCATCTGTCTTCAAGCACAATGGAAAGAGTCAGAGAAAGAGTAAGACGACGAGGAGAACACCCTAGGAGGACAAGGAGGAGGAGGAAGGGGAGGAAGAGGAATCAACAGAGGAGGAATCAACAGAGGAAGAGGAAGAGATGGAGGCCATGCTGGATGTAGAGGTAGAGGTAGAGGAAGAGGAAGAGGAAGAGGAAGACAAGAAGGTGCTCAAAGAGGACCGAATTTGACAAATGAGATCCGCGCAACACTGGTTGACCACGTTGTCAACCACGGCCTGACGCTGAGGGAGGCTGGACTGCGAGTACAGCCAAATCTAAGCCGATACACAGTGGCAAGTGTGATAAGAACATTTCGACTGGAAAATAGGTATTGTAAAAATATCATCATATCAAAAACATCTGCACGGTTTCAGTAACTGCTTACAGTACTGTATTCTATGCACTATCAGCACTTCTGTTACCTTTTCCTGTGAAATTACTGTACTATTGTATACTGTTTTTTTTTCTACATAGGATTGAGGTCAGGAACGACAAGGGGGAAGGCCTCCTATGTTCACAGAACAGCAAGAGAGGGAGATAGTAAACATGGTTTTGGCCAACAATGCTATAACACTCAATCAGCTCCAAGCTAACATTGTCAATAACCACGGCAGTTTCAACGATATCCATCAGGTCTCAACATCAACACTGGCACGCATCCTAAAAAAAAACATATTCAAATGAAGCAAATTTATCGAGTGCCTTTCGAGCGCAATTCTGAAAGGGTGAAACGACTGCGGCATGATTATGCAGAGGTATGTATTCACTTTAGCAGTGTGATCTTGCATACTGTCTCATAATCTTTTACTGTACTGTAATATGTATACTAGATCTACACTGAACTACACAATTTTGCCTGACACTGTTCTTCAGAGAGTTTTACGAATGGATGGAGACGAGATCCAGCATGAGTTCATTTACGTAGATGAGGCTGGGTTCAACCTGACGAGAACACGAAGGAGGGGAAGAAACATCATTGGCCACAGGGCTATAGTCAATGTCCCAGAGCAACGTGGGGGTAATATAACACTCTGTGCAGCCATTACACAGAATGGGGTCCTCCACCGCCATGCCCATATGGGCCCTTACAACACAGCACTCATACTTACATTCTTGGACCAATTGCACAGCATAACAGCAGCAAATCAAATCGATCATATGCAATACATTGTTGTCTGGGACAATGTGTCTTTCCACCGCTCTGCTCTGGTTCAGAACTGGTTTCAGCAACATCCACATTTCACCGTCCTATATCTTCCACTATACTCTCCATTCCTCAACCCTATAGAAGAGTTTTTCTCGGTATGGCGGTGGAAGGTATATGATCTCTGTCTCCAGGCTGAGGTACCCCTCATCCAAGCCATGGAGGAGGCCTGTGACCAGATGGAGGTAGCAGCAATGCAAGGATGGATTCGTCATTCAAGACGTTTCTTTCCAAGGTGTCTTGTTAATGACAACATTGCCTGCGATGTTGATGAAATTCTCTGGCCAGATCCAGCTAGGCGAAGAGACAATGTCTAGGTTTTTTTTTTTTTTACAGTAAACTTACAGTACAATACGTAAAGTGACATTTTGTTACAGTATTATGAATCTCCATGTCAACATTTTGGGTGTGTTGAGAAATAAATGAGTTTCTTCAGTCTGCAACATTGGTCTTGTGTAGTGTTTGGTGAATTTACCTTATATTTGTACTTTGTTGATGGTAGCCTACTCTAATCATAGGGAAGTAGAAGTGCTAAAAGTGTTTTAGGTTTATCACAGCAGAGTGTAACTCGTGCAAACAGAGTATGTAATGTGAAATGTGTGTGTTTCGTATGGTAACAAAGTGTGGTTTTTAAACAGAAGTGTATAGTTTTTACAAGTGTTTAATTATGCAAAGGATCTGTAGTATTTTGCTAATTGGGTGTGTGGTTGTGCTAATTGTGTGTAGTGTTTTGAAAACTTACGGGCCCTGTTTTGAAAATCGTGCTTAAGCAATCCAAAAAAACTGTAAAGTGCAACTCAGGACACGTGTGTGTGTGTCAAACCAGTCTCTGAGTATTGAGGAGTCTGATGTCTTGGGATAAGAAGCTGTTACACAGTCTGGTCGTGAGGGCCCGAACGCTTCGGTACCTCTTGCCAGACGGCAGGAGAGTAAAGAGTTTGTGTGAGGGGTGTGTGGGGTCCTCCACAATGCTGGTTGCTTTGCGGATACAGTGTTTTATGTAAATGTCTTTGATGGAAGGAAGAGAGACCCCAGTGATCTTCTCAGCTGTTCTCACTATCCTTTGCAGGGCTTTGCCAACACATTCTCAAACCCAACTCGTCACATATTGACGCTTTTGACAGGACCCCTTGGCGTCACATTTTAACGCCCTGGGTACACCTTTGGCGTCATTTTTCGACGCGTTGGGTTGTCCGATAGATTTCTATAGAGGATTTTAAAAATAAAAATATAAAAAACTTTGATTCATTGAACACAATCGTAGCATATTATATATATTTATTAACATCAACAAACCTCCGATAAAAATACGTTATCCAGCATGCTCTAGTTACCAGTACCTAAGAAAACGCTTAAACTGCTTACTTGCACACGCAGTGGAGCGTTGTTAAACTCACCTTTGAATGCGGTTTTGGTTAAAACTACCCAACGCGTCGAAAAATGATGCCAAAGGTATACCCAGGGCGTTAAAATATGATGCCAAGGGGTTTTGTCAAAAGCATCAATATGTGACGAGTTGGGTGTGAGAATGTGTTGGCTTTGCGGTCCGAACCGGTGCAAGTCCCAATCCAGGCAGTGATGCAGCTGCTCAGGATGCTCTCAATAGTCCCTCTATAGAATGTATTGAGGATGGGGGGTGGGAGATGTGCTTTCCTCAGCCTTCGAAGAAAATAGAGACACTGCTGGGCTTTCTTGTTAATAGAGCTGGTGTTGAGGGACCAGGTGAGGTTCTCCGCCAGGTGAACACCAAGGAATTTGGTGCTCTTGACGAGCTCCACAGAGGAGCCATCGATGTTCAGCGGGGAGTGTTCACATTGTGCTCTCCTAAAGTCAACAACCATCTCTTTTGTTTTGTCGACATTCAGGGACAGGTTGTTGACTCTACACCAGTCCGTTAGCCGCTGCACCTCCTCTCTGTATGCTGACTCGTCATTCTTGCTGATGAGACCCACCACGGTCGTGTCATTGGCGAATTTGATGATGTGATTCAAGCTGTGCATTGCTGCACAGTCGTGAGTCAGCAGAGTGAACAGCAGTGGACTGAGCACACAGCCCTGGGGGCCCCAGTGCTCAGTGTGGTGGTGGTGGAGATGCTGTTCCCAATCCGGACTGACTGTGGTCTCCCAGTCAGGAAGTCCAGGATCCAGTTGCAGAAGGAGGTGTCCAGGCCCAGCAGGTTCAGCTTTCCAATCAGGTGCTGAGGAATTATTGTGTTGAATGCTGAGCTGAAGTCTATGAACAGCATTCGAACATATGTGTCCTTTTTGTCTAGGTGGGTGAGGGCCAGATGGAAGGTTGTGGTGATGGCGTCGGCCGTTGAACAGTTTGGACGATACGTAAACTGCAGTGGGTCTAGTGAGGGGGGCAGCTGGGTCTTAATGTGCCTCATGACGAGCCTCTCGAAGCACTTCATGATGATTGGTGTGAGTGCAACAGGACAGTAGTCATTGAGGCAGGACACTGAAGACTTCTTTGGCATGGGAATGATGGTGGTGGCCTTGAAGCACGTTGGAACGACGGCGCTGCTCAGAGAAATGTTGAAGATGTCGGTAAGAACATCTGTCAGCTGGTCTGCACATCCTCTGAGCACTCTGCCAGGAATGTTGTCTGGTCCAGCGGCCTTCCGTGGGTTGACTCTACGTAGAGTTTTCCTCACATCCGCCGTGGTGAGACAGAGCACCTGGTCGTTGGGAGAAGGCGTGGTCTTCCTCGCCACCACGTCGTTCTGCACTTCAAACCGAGCTTAGAAGTCGTTCAGCGCATCTGGAAGGGAGGCATTTTTGTCACAGGCAATGGATGTTGTCCTGTAGTTGGTGATGGCCTGGATTCCTTGCCACATGCGCCGCGTGTCACCGCTGTCCTCGAAGTGACTGTGGATTCTCTGGGCGTGTACGTGCTTTGCCTCTCTGATGGCTCGGGACAGTTTGGCCCTAGCTGTTCTTAGGGCTGCCTTATCGCCTGCTCTGAAGGCGGAGTCTCGGGTCTTCAGCAGCGTGCGCACCGCCGCAGTCATCCACGGCTTCTGGTTGGAGCGTGTTGTGATGGTCTTGGAGAAAGTAACATCATCAATGCACTTGCTGATGTAGATGGTCACTGATGCTGTGTATTCCTCCAAGTTGGTAGAGTCACCATATGTTGCAGCCTCCCTAAACATGTGCCAGTCAGTACACTCAAAACAGTCCTGAAGAGCAGGGATTGCTCCTGCTGGCCAGGTTTTCACCTGCTTCTGAAGCAGTATTGTGCATCTGACGAGCGGTCTGTATGCTGGAATTAGCATAACAGAGATGTGGTCTGAGTAGCCGAGGTGGGGGCGGGGCTCCGCCCGGTACGCACCTTGGATGTTCGTGTAAACAAGATCAAGTGCGTTCGCCCCTCTCGTTGCAAAGTCCACATATTGATGGAATTTAGGGAGCACTGTCTTGAGATTCACATGGTTGAAATCTCCGGCGACAATAAACAGTCCGTCGGGGTGAGCGTTCTGCAGTTCGCTCATAGCCCCATACAGTTCAAAGAGTGCTTCCTTAACGTTAGCGCTGGGGGGAATGTAAACTCCAGTTATGCAAACAGTGGTGAATTCCCGTGGTAAATAAAAAGGTCTGCATCTAACAGTCACAAACTCCAACAGCGACAAACAGTAGCTAGAGACTAGCACAGAGTTCTTGCACCATTCCGTGTTGATGTAAACACACAAGCCACCACCGCGAGTCTTACCGCAGAGAGCTGAATTTCTTTCTACACAAAACGAGGCGAGCCCGTCTAGCTGAATGGCGGCGTCCGGAACTCTGTCGCTGAGCCACGTCTCCGTGAAAACAAAGACGCAGCAGTCTCTGAACTCACACTGCGTAGCCTGCTGGAGTCGGATATAGTCCAGTTTATTGTCCAGGGAGCAAACATTTGAGAGCAGGATAGACGGGAGAGCTGGCCAGCTAGGGTTTGTTTTTAGCCTAGCATGGACCCCCGCCCTCTTTCCGCGCTTCCGCTTCCTCGCACACCGCTTACGACGTCCTCTCCCCTGGCCACCGGCATCAGGCGACGCCGAGGCCTCGAGGCCTGGTCTCCATAGCAAGCTGAGTACGCGCAGCGCCTCCCGCAGTTCATCATGCAGCTTGGTTTTTGCATGAGTCTTATAACTTGTAGTGTTTGGCGATGGTAGACACGAACACCGGTTGCTCCGATGTCCATGTGCCACAAAAGTCGGGCTTATTAAACAAAAATAGCACCATTTTGGATCCGGAGTGGCCGCTGCGTGCTACCGCGCCGCCATCTTGGATCAACATCCAAGGTAATCCAGGTAATTCTTCTGGAAGCATCAGCTGACATATATGATTATCTGTGACATTAACACACAAATGCATTGTGTTATATTTACAACTAGATTTGTTCAATTCATTTGCCCATGCAAACTTCACCACCACAATACTAGGGAGTTCTAGGGGGGTGTTTGAGTGTTGCTATGTGGTTGCTAGGGTCCACCGTCAAGTGTCTGTAATATTCTGCTCTCTAGATCCGACTGGAGTCCGTCTTTCAATGTAAATCTGTGAGATTTTTCAGGTGAAAATGGTGAGTGTGATCTGTGAGTAAAGTAACAGCACAACTCTCCTCAACAACACACATGAATTGAGAGATCATTCATGTCTGGAACACAAAATATACAGATGCTTTCTTCTAAACATATAAATGTTTCGTTTGAGTGGGTCAGCTCGAGCAATCATATCCCTCATATTTCCTGTACTCATTCTAAACCCGTGTGAGAGAGATCTGCTGCGTGTGTTTCTCTAGAGGGTGTTTGTGAATGAACAGACCACGATAACACTTAATTCATTATTGAAGGACACATGTTCCCATCATGCACTGCTCTACAGCTGATGCATAGAACATGAGGTGCATGTTCACAGTATATTATAAATATCACAAGTCCCTTAATCAGTATTTGTGTCCAGTTTTCCAGAAAACAACATCTAAGCTAAGCATAAACCCTCACGTGATTTATGATTAAAACAAGAAAACCACTTTTTCCTATTGGGCTACAAACAATACTATCATAGTATATGCATAGCATCATGCAGTTTGTTCTCAAGGAAAGGAGTCCTGTTTTTAGAATGTTTAGATGATTTTTACTAAACAAATGTGTTATTCATTATTACTGCACGGCTCTCTGGAATACTCGATACTGATTATTCAATGGCACCATCTAGTGTTCTGATATTTCTGAGTAATAATCGCACATCCACATATCAGACCGCTCATCTGGGTTCTGCGAGCCATCACTCCTGATACCCATCAATCCCTACAAGTAAGCTCATAAAATAATTTAATGTGAATTTATTTATAGTATTTATTTATTTAACAAGTAGTCTTGTAATAAGATAATAATGGTAAGTCAGACGTTCATTTATTACAAAATAATCACCTACAGAACTCTGATGAAGGTTGATTTGAGCTGTTCTTCTCACATAATTACATAATTTTAAAGCAAATCAATATTTTATGTTCATGCATTTATTTATTTGGTTAGTAGCCATGTAATAAGCAGGATAATGTACAGTCAACTGGTTGTTATTGTAAAATAAACAGCTTCAGGGTGATACAAGAGTCATCCACTTCAAGTAGGGGTTTATTTTGTGATAACAATTTTTTTTCTTTACATCATTTGCTACAGTGTTTATGCTGATTTAGACTACCTGTTTAATCACTGCATTTTTTCCAACATAGTCTCATGACAAGATGGTAAAATCAATCACACAACTGTTTTACAAAATAGTACAAATTTTATTCCCATAGAGAGCAACCAATCAAAAAACAGAATTTCAAATCCAAAAAATACAGGCATCCTATCCAACACTTTATTTTAGAAAGTAAACGTCAGTGAACTAATTTGGTTACTTATTCCATATTAAATGATGCAATATAATTGACTGATGTAGAACCTGTTATAATCTGGTTGGTTTATTTATTTAAAAATAAAATTCTCCCCTTTTCTCCCAATTTGGAATTCCCACTACTTAGCAGGTCCTCGTGTTGGCGCGGTTACTCACCTCAATCCGGGTGGCGGAGGACGAATCTCAGTTGCCTCCGCTTCTGAGACCGTCAATCCGCGCATCTTATCACGTGACTCGTTGTGCACGACACCGCGGAGACTCACAGCATGTAGAGACTCATGCTACTCTCCACGATCCACACACAACTCACCACACGCCCCATTGAGAGAACCACTAATCACCACCACGAGGAGGTTACCCCATGCAACTCTACCCTCCCTAGCAACTGGGCTAATTTGATTGTTAAGGAGACCTGACTGGAGTCACTCAACACGCCCTGGAATCAAACTCATGACTCCAGGTGTGATAGTCAGCGTCAATACTCGCTGAAATACCCAGACCCCCTTATTTTCTTATGATTTTCTGATCTTGTACTGACGGGTTTGGGGTTATCATAGATGTGCGTTGTGTTTGCTCATGGGTCTTTGAATATAAGGGTCATGTTTACTCTGGTACACACACAGCAGGTGATTTATTCACATTCACACATGGACTGACATTTGAGTTCTCTGTTGTCTCTGATGATGTAGAGATTTTTGAAGCCATCTGCAAAAATTTGAAAAATATTCTCTCATCTTTCCCCATGTTCACTATATGAGGGTTATGACACCTACTACACTGACAGAGAGAAAATTGCGAATCTTTGTTCTGTTGGTCGCTAGAAGACGTTTCTACTCAACTGCAGCTGGCAAATCACTGTCACACTAGCAGAAGTACTTGTTAAGGATTACCAATGTTTTATGTAACTTCCCATTATTGCCCGCTTCTGCATTTGAAGTTTTGTTTGAGTTATTACAACTAATGGAACTTAATTATGATCTTTACTTTGACAGATGTGAAAGTGAACTCAATGTAATGACTGTTGCAAAAGAGTCACTGGTTAGTGCCCTAAAACTAATTTAATCTAGTTTGCAATAAGGCCAAATAAGAATATTTGGATTCCCTTAGATGGGGCTGCAGTACCCACATTCTCAATAAAAGAGCTATTTCCTTTGTCTCTGTGTCACCTGGCCCACAAATACCGTTCTCACGGCACAATGCCGCCAGATCTCAACAATTGGATATACTGTCAGCTGAGATGGGATGCCCGCTTGAAGTATAGGAAGTACTCAAAGGAGTAGCAAAACCCACAACTGATTAAAACGCAGAGTTCTACATATTTTTAAACTGAACAAAATGCCACGAAGTAATGATAATTGTTATTGATAACCATAATAATGACATTGATTAAATAGTAATATAGTAGCCTAATGTCATTGTTAATTTTTTGTTGCATGATGAAATCTGATCATTCCGACTGTATAGTCAAAATTTTATATATTTATATCGGTTGCTATGGTAATCTGTTAAGATGAGGTGGCAGACGAGGAGTGGGGATCTAGACGCAGCTTTATTGAAGTAATCAAAGACAACAAAAACACTGGAACAAACAAAAGGGCCACGATGGGAAAACGAAAGCAAAGAAGAGGGAAACATAAACAGACAGGAACAGGCAGAAACTTGGGCTGGAACTCGGGTAACATCCAACAACGATCGACACTGGGTGGAAAAACAACAGGGTTTAAATAAACAGGGATAACGATAGACAGATGCAAACAATGAGGGATAGTTGGATATGATGAGGGCCGGGAATTGTGGGAAACGTAGTTTAGGGTGATAGTGAGGCAGACATTGGGGAATCGTTACAGAATCCCCCCTCAAACGGGCGGATTCCAGACACCCCAAAACAAAAAAAAAGGAAAAGAAAAAACAAAATGTTCCAGGAGTGAAGGGGGGCACAAGGGGCAAATGGACAGTCAAGGGGGGGCACAAGGGGCAAACGGACAGGCCAAGGGGACCAGGGAGACCAAGGGGATGACCTCGAGGTGGGGGCTGGGTAAGGAGGTTGGGGGGGGGGGGGCGGACACCGGACGGACAGAGTGGGCCAGAAGGCCGGGGCGGAGGCCACAGGACAGGGACAAGTTCAGGGGGCCTGGGATGTGGCCGCAGGACAGGGGAGGGGTCAGGAGGGACGGGGTCAGGAGATCTGAGAGGTGACCACAGGACAGGGGATGGGTCAGGAGGTCTGGGAGGTGGCCACAGGACAGGGGATGGGACAGGAGGGACAGGGTCAGGAGATCTGAGAGGTGACCACAGGACAGGGAATGGGACAGGGTCAGGGGGCCTGGGAGGTGGCCACAGGACAGGGGATGGGTCAGGAGGTCTAGGAGAAGGCCGTAGGACAGGGAAAGGTTCAGGAGGCCTGGGAGGTGACCACGGGACAGGTGACGGGTCAGGAGGTCTGGGAGGTGGTCGTAGGACAGGGAACGATTCAGGAGGGACAGGGTCAGGAGGCCTGGGAGAAGGCCACAGGACAGGGTCAGGAGAACTGGGAGGAGGCCACAGGACAGGGACAGGGTCAGAAGGCCTAGGGGAAGGCCACAGGGCAGAGTCAGAAGGCCTAGGAGGAGGCCATAGGACAGAGTCAGAAGGCCTGGGAGGAGACCACAGGACAGGGATCAGGTCAAGTAGCCAAGGAGGCTTAGTGGGCGGTGCCGTAGATGGCGAAGCCGTGGAGGATTCAAGGGCGGATCCGTGGAGGGTGGAGCCATGAAGGACTTCTGGGACAGAGCCGTAGAAGGCGGAGCCGAGGAGGAGTTCAAGGACGGATCCATGGAAGGTTGAGCCGTAGAGGACTTCAAGGGCGGAGCCGTAGAAGGCGGAGCCATGATGGACTTCAGGGGCAGAGCCGTGGGAGGCGGAGCCATAGGAGGCAGAGCCATAGAGGGTTCAAGGGGCAGAGCCGACTTCAGAGGTGGAGCCGTGGTAGGCTCCAGGGGTAGAGCTGTAGAAGGCACTAGGGCGTGGAAAGCTCCAGAGGCGTGGAAGGCTCCGGAGGTGTGGAAGGCTCTGGAGGCGTGGAAGGCTCCGGAGGCGTGGAAGGGCCGAGGGTTGGCGCCGTGGTAGGCGGAACCATGGAAGACTTCAAAGGCAGAGCCGAGGGAGGCTCGAGCGGCGGAGCCGTGGAAGGCACGAGCGGCGGAGCCGTGGGAGGCTTGAGCGGCGGAGCCCTGAGAGGTTCGGGAGGCAGAGCCGTGGGTGGCTCAAGAGGCGGAGCCATGGGAGGCTCGAGAGGCGGAGCCCAGAGTGGCTCGACAGGTGGAGCCCTGGAAGGCTTGGGAGGTGGAGCCCTGGAAGGCTCGGGAGGCAGAGCCCTGAGAGGCTCGTGAGGCGGAGCCCTGGGAGGCTTGAGAGGCGGAGCCCTGGGAGGCTCAGGAGGCGGAGCCCTGAAAGGCTCAGAGACGGAGCTCTGAGAGGCTCGGGAGGCGGAGGCCCATGGACGGTCGAGGCGACAGGCACTGGCTCTGGCTCAGGAACATTCGAGGCTACCGGCACTGGCTCTGGCTCTGAGACGCTCGAGGCTACAGGCGCTGGCTCTGGCTCTGAGGCGGTCGAGGCTACAGGCGCTGGCTCTGGCTCTGAGACGGTCGAGGCTACAGGTGCTGGCTCTGGCTCTGAGATGGTCGAGGCTACAGGCGCTGGCTCTGGCTCTGAGACGGTCGAGGCTACAGGCGCTGGCTCTGGCTCTGGGACGGTCGAGGCTACAGGAGCTGGCTCTGGCTCTGAGACGGTCAGGACTACAGGCGCTGGCTCTGGAGAGCAGAAGTCTTCCCTCTTCTCCTCCTCCTCTGGGCGGACGAGGCTGACAACGCTGGCTCTGGGACAGACCGGGCTGACAACGCTGGCTCTGGGACAGACCGGGCTGACAACGCTGGCTCTGGGATGGACAGGGCTGACAACGCTGGCTCTGGGACGGACGAGGCTGACAACGCTGGCTCTGGGACGGGCGAGGCTGACAACGCTGGCTCTGGGACGTACGAGGCTGACAGCGCTGGCTCTGGGACAGACGAGGCTGGCAACGCGCTGGCCGTGGCAGGCGTGGGTGTTGGCTCGCTGGCCGTGGCAGGAGTGGGCGTTGGCTCGCTGGCCGCGGCAGGCGTGGGCATTGGCTCGTTGGCCGCGGCAGGCGTGGCCGTTGGCTCGTTGGCCGCGGCAGGCATGGGCGTTGGCTCGTTGGCCGCGGCAGGCGTGGGCGTTGGCTCGTTGGCCGTGGCAGGCGTGGAATGCCCAGAAGCCGAACCCGGGATCGAGAGAGGCGGTTCCCCTGCAGCGAACACTTCCAGGATGATATCCACATACTCCTGCCAGGTGTAATCCCCGGGCTCCGGCAGATGCCACCATCGGTATTTGGGTAAACCGAACCTGTACATCCTTTTTAGCGAGTTGTCATCCCAACCGGAGTAGCTGGCAATGATGGAGAAGTAGTGGGTGAACTCATGTATGGTTAAGTCCGCCTTGGTTAGTTCTGCGAAAAAAGCTGCTAGATCCATAGATGGTCGATCGTTCTGTTAAGATGAGGTGGCAGACGAGGAGTGGGGATCTAGACGCAGCTTTATTGAAGTAATCAAAGACAACAAAAACACTGGAACAAACAAAAGGGCCACGATGGGAAAACGAAAGCAAAGAAGAGGGAAACATAAACAGACAGGAACAGGCAGGAACTTGGGCTGGAACTCGGGTAACATCCAACAATGATCGACACTGGGTGGAAAAACAACAGGGTTTAAATAAAAAGGGATAACGATAGACAGGTGCAAACAATGAGGGATAGTTGGATGTGATGAGGGCCGGGAATTGTGGGAAACGTAGTTTAGGGTGATAGTGAGAGAAAAACATGAGGCAGACAATGGGGAATCGTTACAGTAATGACTCTAGTGGGCACTTTACAGTATGTGACGTGACATGCATGTTGTGTCTCAAATGATGGAGAAAAAACTACTTGAGATCCCATCACACCATCAAAAACATTTCCAAATATAAGATTTTAATTGGATTTCGAACTACACACTAAAGTCTCAAATTAGAGAAGGAAAAAAGAGAAATTATTTTGAAAAAATAATTGATCAAGCTCAGAATTGTAATTTGTTAACATTTTTAAATGCCTATAGACAAAATGAATCAAAACAATGTCAGATGTGATATTTAGAGTGACAAACAGCCAATCATCCCGGTGCTGTTGTATTAAATATAAACACTTCTGGAACATTAAATTGTACAATAATGTGTCACTCTGTACACTTAAAACTACTGATTGTATTTTATTAAACCTGAAGTGTGTAATTTCTGCACCACTGGTGCCACCAAACGGAATTACTAAAATAACGTCTTCATTAACAAGAAACGGCTTTCAATGAATGCCCTTGTCTGCTGTTGATCAAACAAACAGATAGTCCTGCCCACAACTCACGCCATCGGTTGAGTCAATGTAGTTGTGTCGAGCTGGGGTGTGTTATCCAAATGAATCATTAGCTAACTACTGCCATCTTTACCAACATAGTTGAGTGATTTCTTGAGACCGTAGTTCCAACGACCTTTGGCAAACAGCATGGCACATTTGTGTGGTTGGAACTACAACTCTTTACCCGTGCTTAGATGAATAGTTTCTTGATAGTTTGTTTTGTGAATGTCATTTGACTTCACTGAGACATCTATAGAAACACTGTATCTTTCATTCTGTCAACACTTTGATCATATTTACAGGCATTTAAGATTTATTCCGGGGTTTTGCAGAAAGCCACGTTCTGAAACGTCATGCAAATGCAAATGCAGTCGTTTAAGGGATTAAAGGCTGTTAAGAGAAACCGCTTTATCTCGCAGCTTTTATGTGTCTATGTTAATGCATACGTGCCATCTATATGTTTTTGAAGAGTGACATAGTTACTACAGTTTCGGGAAACAGTCGAGACTATCTAGTTAATTTCTTCAATGGTGTATCATACTATGATGTTTATGCAGTGAGTTACAATGTGTTACAGGAAACAAATGGGACGAGTCGCTCAAAACAACACAGGAATTTTTATAATGCCAACAAAACACAGTGTTTATAGTTCCCCATCTGTCACTCACTTTGACGTCGTGTCGAAGAAGCGACACTAGGGGTCTCTCTTGAGCGCCGAATATGCCTCTGATCTATGAAAAAAGGCCAATGATCTATGAAAAAAGGTTTAGTTCTCTAAAAGAGCAATACACAGCGGCGCTGAATGTCCTTTTCAGCACCTTTGCGAGATTTTACAATCTCAGGGATGAGTCAGTCTCGTCCCCTGTTTTCTCAGGTCCGAGCCAGTAGAACTCAGTATGATGGTCTGACCGGGTCAATCGCTTGCATCCAGTGTCCTTTCACTCTGCTGAGGTAAAACAGTGCGCCTTCTTTCCCAGGAGACCCTTTAGGACCCTGGTTGATTCCTCCCTAGCCCTCTTGGGTCCGCAGTTCAGCGGAGGAACTCGCCGACCCAGTCCACTACTGGTACCCCAGGCTACCCCTACTGGAATAGGTGCTCCACAGGTCAGGCCTCCTACACGGATTCCTCCTGTGTGTACTTCCACGGTACAGTCACCTTAGGAGCTGACCCGCGTCTCCCTTAGGCAGTCCTTCGCTGCCCTCCGGTCGCCGTGTTGTACCAACTCCCCCCTCTTCGAGGCTGGATCTACCACTGCGCCATTCTTTCCCACATGTGACCGAAGAGCCCATGTGATGTATCTTCGCCACCTTTACCTCCCTTTTTGGCAGGTGTGGCCTCCGCAGGGTCTTTTCCCCCTGAAAGAATAGGAATTTGTGTAGGACCCCCTTCCCACGATGCGGTAAGGGCCCCGGCTGCTCTTGCTCTATGCCGAGAAAACATAGAGAGAAAAGAGGCCCAGCCAGGCTTGGCCTGTTCCCTAGTTGGAAGCGTCGCCTTGTTCCCCCCTAGGGTAACCAAAAGGACTCCAATGACTTTTTTGGGGCATTGGGGAAGGGTACGTGCAGTCTGAAACACAGTTGGTCGCTTGTGCACGTGAAATACCTGCCCGCTCCTGTGTCAGTAGTACACGGCTCAGCACGTGGCGTGATTTGAAGTGGACCCCTAGTGTCGCTTCTTCGACACGACGTCGAAGTGAGCGACAAACGGGGAACGTCTCGGTTACGTATGTAACCTCCATTCCCTGATGGAGGGAACGAGACGTCGTGTCTTCCCGGCCAAGTTGCTGAGCCGAGCTGCTGAGGTGGCTCCTCAGTAAAATCCTGAATGAACGAGCGTATGTCTTACAAATGTCTTACTTAAAGTTGTCTCTGCATATTAAGCTGAAATAGGAGACTGAAAAGTATATCCTGTATATCGGTTTTACAGATTAGTCGGTGCCCGTAGTTGCCGGTATCTGTGATCTGCTCAAATCTATGCTGATAGTTGCAGATATTTTTTTATTACTTACCAATAACCTCATCTGGTGAAAGATGCACACAAATCTCTTCATCTTATGAATATATAGGCTAAAAATCATAATTTGTAAAATGCTTACATATAGAGCACTGTAAAGGAGCATATTCCTCAGTGTATTTTGGGATTGCTTATAGTTAAATGTCCTGCGTTATACACCAAATAAAATGTTCCTGGAAATTATTGGGATTTTTGGTTGCACTATTAACTGCTTTTGGGTTTGATTAATTTTGGACTTTGTAGCCTCAATGTCTGTACCTGTCATTGTAAGAAAAGACCATGATTGTTTTTTTAATTCTATAAATCAATTTTAAAAAAACGAGATTAATCAGTTATCATCCTTTTCCAACACCTTAGTTTTTGGTAACGGCAAAATCCACTATCGGTCAACCTCTACATGTTAGATAATCTTTTCAGACAATCCAACACAGCACAGCACTCATTGAATGGATGTTTTGTTTGAGTTGAGAGGGGAAACTGATAGAAGGTTGAGGTATCCATTGAGATATCTTTGTGAAAAAGAGATTCCTCTGCATATAATGTGCTAGAAGTTTTTACTGCCAGTTATGGATCCTCAGTTCTTCTATGGCAGAAGAAAGTTTCAGTCTGTTTTCAAATGTTCTCTTATGTGTGTGTGTGTGTGTGTGTGTGTGTGTGTGTGTCATTGTGGGTGGCTTATAAAGACTGTGATCACTTGAATGTGTGTTGTGGTGAATCACAGCTGAGACGAGCGACTGTAGGTTCATGAGTTCAGCTTTTTTATCTCGACCGCAAACCTGCCAACAGCAAGAACATCACATCAAACACACCGTGACACTCTCATCACCACCACCGTTAAAGCAAAGTTACAAGACTGAACCTAAACTACACACACATGCACATGAAATGAAGTCATCACACTCCCCCTGTGAATATGGAGGACGTTTCGGGCTCTTAGATGGAGGGATGAATGAAAATCAATAGTGACATGAAGCAGGAAACTGTAAGTGTTCAGTGTATCGATCTGCAGTGAGTCTGCAGAGATCACACTCAACATTTTCACCTGATAAGCTCTAATAGACTTACTTACAAGGGGGGACTCAGATCTAGAGAACAGAATATCACAGACACTTGAGGGCCAATCACTTGGACCTATAGTTTTAGCAACCACCCAGAACAGCATAGCAATAGTATAGCAACACCCTAGCGACCACTGACAACAGCCTAGTATTGTGGTGGAGTTTTACGCATGCAAACATCACTCTAGTCTGTTGCTGTTTTCTCATACAATCACCCCTGTGTTTGGATTTATACAATAATTCTTACATTTAATAAATTTGTTTAATCGCCTGTGTATCTGTCTATCTTTAATAGAGTCAGAAATAAAGTCTAATATAAAATATTGATTTGTAAGCCTAGGCATCTCTTTGAATATTAAAAATATAATTAAGTTATAATAATATAGATGTGTTTTATTACACTGAATGACAGTCGGAGAGGGTCTTGCTGATGAATAAAACCTTTTTCTCTCTGCTAAAGAAAATAAAGAGAAAAAATTCAAGAGTTTTCAACAACCCTTTTAACAGCACAGTGAAAATACAGCAGCTACACAATAAACCACATGTACTCATAAACACACACACACACACACACATTGTGTACATGCACAACACACACACACACACACACACACACGATCTTGGCTAAAGTCTCAGTATTGGGCCCTGTGATTTTGGCAATGAGGAAAATTGTTTGGATGCTTTTATTGATTTTACAAAATTAATATTCTTAATGGGCAACTCTTTTTAAACAAGAATGACTGAAGATTGTGAACTGGAAATGTCACTTTTGGTGAAATGGTGTTTTAACATTTTTCACAGTAGAATACAAACACATTTAATCTGCCAACCATTCCTCAAATTCATCCTATTGGATTGAAGCATTGCATGTTGGGATGCAGATTTATTAGACTAGACCTCCTACGACCTGTGTGCATTTTCCATTTCTCTTTTTGATTTGTAATAAACATGTAAAAAAAAGATTTTGTTTTAAACAAATAGTTTATTTTGTTTCCAGGAGTGTTGGAAATTCATGTTTTTGAGATGTTACAGACATTACAGCTGATTTTCTGTAAAGCTGCTTTGGAACAATGTTTATTGGGAAAAGTGAACTAATTTTCATGTCCATGAAACCAGTTTGAGACGACTTTTGCTTTGTGAAATAGAAGCAATGATTGATTAGTATTAAGAGGCCCAAAGAGTGTCGAGAAAACATATCCTACACCATTACACCACCACCAGCCTGGACTTGGTGCCACATTCTGATCCTTCCATCTTTGTGCCAGAGCAGAAATCAAGATTCATCAGAACAGGCCATGTTTTTTCAGTCTGTGCCCACTGGAACCTCAGCTTTCTGTTCTTGAATAACAGAAGTGGAACCTGATATAGTCTTCTGCTGTTGTAGCCCATCCGCCTCAAGGTTTGATGTGTTGTGCTTTCTGAGATGCTATTCTGCTCACTACAGTACAGAGGGTTATCTGAGTTACCGTAGCCTTTCTGCCACCTCCAACCAGTTTGGCCATTCTCCTCTGACATCTCTCATTAACAAGGTGTTTTTGCCCACAGTTTTTTGCACCATTCTGAGTAAATATATCAGGGGTGTAACTGTTCCCTGTAAACAAATGAACCGTATGGTTCACCACCCATGGTTCAGTAAGCATTTTGTACCGCGGCTCATCTCATTTTAATGACACATCTGGAGCGTCAAGGTTTGGTGAAGAAAACAAAGCATCAAATAAACAAGCACCATTGCAACATCCGCTAATGCACATGTTTGGTTCTGTAGAAGGCCTCACCTGTGTTTCACATGGGTCATCTTTCTAAAGAGAAAGTAGCTTTTCTGTTAACTGTTAGTATGTTATATCAGTTGATGGCATCACAGTTCTGCACGCGTTGATGTTTAGTTTAAAAAGGCAAGCAGAGAAAACAATCTGAAGATAGAGAAGTCCCTACATCATTCAAATCTCCCACCTGGGAACATTTCCTTTTAGCAGTCAATTACAACAGTGATGGTCAAAAACATTTACAAAAGAGGCACTGTTTGCATACATTGCTCGGCACAAGAGCTTTATACTGGAAATACATCAATATATGATTAGCTGTTTACGCCAACATCACCCAAGGATAGATAGCGCATGGCATACACAGAGTCACAGGTGTGCCCGAAACTTCACAAACTCCCTTTTGTTTTAAGCAAGCACTCAGTGCAAGTTTGGACAGACATAATACAATAACTAAAGGACTTGGGGTGTTTATTGCCAAAGTTATGTTGCCTTACTCCGTTGATGAAGATGTGGGATTTCCGCATATGATTAAAATTCTTAGTTTCCATTTTCAGCTTCTGAATTTATAATACACAGTACTGTGCAAAAGTTTTATGCACTTGTGAAAAATGTTACATAGTGAAGATTTCTTCAAAAATAATGACAAATAGTTTTCATTGATCAATTCATGTCATACAAAGTCCAATAAACATAAAAAGCTAAATCAATATTTAGTGGGACCACCTTTGCCTTTAAAACAGCCCAAATTCTCCAAGATACACCTGGATCTGTTTCTCTTGGTTGTTGGTAGAGCAGATATTTCAAGCTTCTTGGAGAATTCGAGACACTGTTCTTCTATCTGTTTAGTCTCAATTACTTCTGTCTCTTCATGTAATCTCAGACTGACTCAATGTTCAGTGGGGGTCTCTGTGGGGGACATGACATCTGTTGCAGGGCTCCCTGTTCTTCTATCTGTTTAGTCTCAATTACTTCTGTCTCTTCATGTATTCTCAGACTGACTCAATGTTCAGTGGGGGTCTCTGTGGGGGTCATGACATCTGTTGCAGGGTTCCCTGTTCTTCTATCTGTTTAGTCTCAATTACTTCTGTCTCTTCATGTAATCTCAGACTGACTCAATGTTCAGTGGGGGTCATGACATCTGTTGCAGGGTTCCCTGTTCTTCTATCTGTTTAGTCTCAATTACTTCTGTCTCTTCATGTAATCTCAGACTGACTCAATGTTCAGTGGGGCACTCTGTGGGGGTCATGACATCTGTTGCAGGGCTCCCTGTTCTTCTATCTGTTTAGTCTCAATTACTTCTGTCTCTTCATGTATTCTCAGACTGATATGATGTTCAGTGGGGGTCTCTGTGGGGGTCATGACATCTGTTGCAGTGATCCCTGTTCTTCTATCTGTTTAGTCTCAATTACTTCTGTCTCTTCATGTAATCTCAGACTGACTCAATGTTCAGTGGGGGACTCTGTGGGGGTCATGACATCTGTTGCAGGGCTCCCTGTTCTTCTATCTGTTTAGTCTCAATTACTTCTGTCTCTTCATGTAATCTCAGTCTGACATGATGTTCAGTGGGGACTCTGTGGGGGTCATGACATCTGTTGCAGGGCTCCCTGTTCTTCTATCTGTTTAGTGTCAATTACTTCTGTCTCTTCATGTAATCTCAGACTCACTCAATGTTCAGAGGGGGACTCTGTGGGGGACATGACATCTGTTGCAGGGCTCCCTGTTCTTCTATCTGTTTAGTCTCAATTACTTCTGTCTCTTCATATAATCTCAGACTGACTCAATGTTCAGTGGGGGACTGTTGCCGGGCTCCCTATTCTATTCTAATCTTTTCTATTTGTAAAAGTTAATGTTTGGGAGTTTAACTTTTTTTTATTTCCTATTGACACTAAAGCTGACGATATAAATAACCATCTTAAGACAAATGATTTTGTGAAACATGTCTGTTTCACAAAAAAAGTGCCTAAAACTTTTGTACCGTTCTGTATGTTGAGTTGAAATTCACTTTATGTTGATGTATGTAGTTTAATAATGCAGGTATTAAGTTAAAATGTACAGTAGATTTAGTAATTATTTTTTAAATATTTGTAGTTAAGGACAATAACAAAAATTAACCATGATTTTGCTATAGTAATATTGTAGAAACCAGAACTTCAATAACCATGACTGCTGTCACCATTTTCCTTATGGTTTTGAAAACAATTAACCATGGGTTTATGCAATAATAGCTTACTGTAGTATCCATATAGTAACCATTGTTTTACAGTGCTCTGTAATAATAATAATAATAATAATAATAATACTAAAAAAACATACAAATACATTTCTTAATTAATGATTTACAACTTGTCTGAACAGATTATTAGATGAGCTCATCCCACTGTGGTGTTTTGCTGAAACTAATATATGTTGAATAAAGTGTTTTTCAGATCACCACTCTTAAAAGTCGTCCTCTAGAACACAAGCATCCAGATTTATTTATTTATTTATTTATTTTTTGCGTTCGTGGATTTTGAGCGCGGCCGTGCAACCAGCTCGCAGCACAGAGGGAATGTCACCTCGACCCTGAAAATGCATTCATGGTCATGCACTTAAGATTTTGCTATAGCAAAGTAGAGACTAATTGTAGGCCTACTACATTCACTCATTGTGCATGTTATTATTGCAATGCTCTTAATAGTAAAATAAGTGCAATTGTCCTCGTTTTTTGTTGCAGGATACCAAAGTAAACTCCTTGTTGCCTTTCAAGGAATGTAATGTGAATGTTGCACAAAGTAACATTTATTTTTAACAATGCTATCAAAGTGAATATCAGGCAAAACAGCACAGCTATAACACGGGCTGCCATCTTGATTGTTTTGGGTTGAACGGGTCACATGACTGCATCACATGTCAAAAATTACATAACAATTTTCAGATATCTCCATTTTCCCGGTCCACACAAATGTCTCCACATGGGAGAGCGTTTTCGAAAAGCTTAGTCTTAACTGTCAAAAACGTGGTCTCAGTGTGGAGAGAAGGCCAAAACTAAGAGAAAAAGATGCGTATCCAAATGAAAACATATTAGTGTGGACGTGGCCTTAGCTACATTTTTAATAGCATGATAGCAGTTTCTCAGCTATTTTCAGTATCGGTTTTCCAATAACAAGCTTCACTGTTCAGCGAGTAGCGCTGTAGCATCACAAAATTGTTCATTTTTCACACTGAACACATATGGCTCTTTCCTGTGATGTTTGTTATATGGTCTGTTCACACACATGCACTACCTAAAAACCTGTAAGAACCTGAATGTGTTAAACCACTTTCTATTAATCCCTTAAGCAGCATGAGTAAATCGTTGATCTCATTTAAATTAAGTTTCAGAATGCAGCTTTCCGCAAACACCCTACAATAAACCATTTTCTTAAGGGCATGTAAACGTGGTCATTATATTGTGAACACATCAATGGAGTCAAGAGAGTAATCAAACACAGTCTTCTCATGTCTTCTCTCACAGTGGTGGGAAAACCGAATCAAGTGAATCAATTCTTTCATATAATATAATATAATAAATTCCCTTATATTTTGTACTGAGAGTCCTGATTAATTTTAGTGAGTCAGTTTTTTCATGGTTCTGTCACTCACATGACGTTGCATCAATATAGTGACACTAGGGGTTGCTCTTTGGGAGCCCCAAACACCTCTGATCTTTGAGAAAAGGCCAATGAGAATTGGCGAGTGGAATTTGCATGCCACTCCCCCGGACATACGGGTATAAAAGGAGCTGGCTCGCAAACACTCATTCAGATTTTTTCTTCGGAGCCGAGCGGATGTGTGTCTGTGAGCTGAATTCCACTGCCGGTCCTTTCACATTGAAAGAAGCGTATGCTGTTAGAAATACAGCGCATTCCAGTGACTTTCCCTCCTTCTGCACGACCAGTGCAGAGTACGCCCCTGGCCGCTTCGACAGTACTAAAAGGGTGTACGTATATTCCTTCTAAAGAGTAGATTTTCTCTAATTGAGCAAACATATTGTTTTGATCGTCTTTTAAAAGGCACGCCTTTTTAAAGATGCCTTTCTGTCTTCCTTCTTCTAGGGGAAAGCCACTCCAGCCGCCCCCCTGCATTGTGCCTTTTACCTATGGGTACGAGACCATTTTGTGAGTCAGCCACCATCGGGTCTGCCCGCCCAGTCTGAGGCCAATGCAGAGCTGACCGCCATGCTTGCCCTCAGCACAGCCACGAGTACGATTGTCCCCGTGGTGCCCCTCGCCCGAAGCTGTATGGAGTTAGAGTTAGACTCAGTCTTGATGATAGCACGCCTCACAAGCAAGTGCACGCAGTTGGCACGGCACTGCCTGAAGTCATTCAGGCAGAGAACAGCGGTTCCACTGAAACACTTTCAGGGGCTCCTGGGGCATATGGAATCCTTGGCGGGGGTCACACCGCTCGGTTTGATGCATATGAGACTCTTCTCAGCAGCAACTGAGGTGGTGGTAGACACGGTCAGTCAGGCCAGGGCTCCCTCTGCGAGGCAGCTTTATGCCCTGAAGTGGCGTCTGTTCACAAGTTGGTGTTCTTCTCGAGGTGAAGTCCCCCAGAGATGCGCAGTTGGGTCAGTGCTTTTCCTTCCTCCACCTTGAAGGTGTATGTGGTCGACATAGCGGCACACCACAATGTAGTGGAGGGTAAATACTTGATCGACCTGATCATCAGGTTCCTGAGAGGCACCCGGAGGCTGAATCCTCCTAGGCCATGCCTCTTCCCCTCATGGGATATTTCCGTGGTCCTCCTGGGCCTTCGGAGAGCCCCGTTTGACCCCCTGGTGTCAGATGAGCTGAAAGCTCTCTCCTTGAAGATGGCCCTCCTGACTGTGCTCACCTCCATCAAGAGGGTTGGGGAAATGAAGGTGTTCTCTGTCAGCAATACTTCCCTGGAGTTCTATACGGAAGACTCTCACGTGATCCTGAGACCCCCACCAGGCTATGTGTCCAAAGTTCCCACGACCACTTTTAGGGATCAGGTGGTGAGCCTGCAAGTGCTGCTCTGGTTATAAGTTATACGCTCTGAGCAGCTTCGGCGGACAGAAGAAAGGGAACGCTGTCTCTAAACAGAGGCTTGCCTACTGGATCGTGGATGCCATCGCTTTGGCATAGCAGGCCATGCCCGTAACTTTGGGAATACAAGCACACTCTACATGAAGTGTGTAATCCTCAGCACCTCTCTAGCAGACATCTGCAGGGCAGCAGGCTGGGAAACTCCCAGTATCTTAGCGAGATTTAACAATCTCCAGGTTGAGCAGGTATAAACAGGTAAGTTTGGGAATATGGGACAGCTGGCTGGGTGTATCGCTTGCATATAGCACCTTTCCCCTCCATGAGGCTAAGACGTGTGCTTCTTCTCCCATGTGAGTTCAGGAAACCGTGAACCCTGGATGTTGCGAATTTTGCAGAGGAGTTCGCAGCCGGAACCAGTATGTGTGCTAATATGCCCTGTACTGGGGTAGGTACTCCACAGGTACCGTTACTCCAGTAACCTTGAAAATGTACACATCCTATAAATGTGAAAGCAATGTCATTTCATTCCAGTTACATATGGCCATTGACAGAATGACACCAAATCTGTCCACAGACATAAAACTGCAAATGACCTGAAATATTTTTAATTTGTGGTTGGAATTGCAGTATATAACATATCATACTAGTACAAACTATCACCAGTCTTATAAGTGAGATTACCGGGATATTCAGTTTGAAGGACGATTATAGAGGAAAATGAATTCACTTACTGACCTATAAGATGAATATTGATTAATATAATAACATCATCTTGAGCTTTCAACATGACTTTTCTGCCCATCTGTAATTGAACGGTCTAATATGATTAGTGTAATGACCATCTATACGCTCATGAGCAGACAGTCTCTCATGCTCTTATCGTCTTATCCATAATCCTCTCCCACAGCTTTAGTGTCCATGTCAGAAGGGATAAAAATAACACTTTCCCACAATAGACTTCCACTGCTGCAATCTCTATGAGTGCACCTTTAATCAGGTCAGAACACTTTACATAGATAAAGTTGTTTTTTTTTTTTTAACTCAGAAGGCTTTAGTATGAGACCCTTGTCTCTATGTGTGTGAAGCATGGTCAATAATGCTATTTTACTACATTTTATTTTTCTGTTCATTTTTTGTTTTCCTGGTGATATATGTACATCACAATTCCATTGTTCTCAGATATGTTCAATACTAAATTTTTACAAAAATATGTATTGGTGCTTATATAATGGGCTTCATTTTCTTTATATAAAATAATTTACTATTCTGATTTTTATATGAAATATGACCTTGGACAAGTTTTTATGAGTTAATGGAAGAAACCATTCTTGACAGCTGTATTGAGAGCTGCTGATCAGTCCCAGTATTAAAGCAGACTCCAGTGAGAGCAAAAGTTTGACAGTCACGGAGGACCAGAACCTTATCTTCTACTGAAAGATTCTAAATGTGCAGACACACTTCAAGATATTTCAGCAGAACAGAGCTGTTCGCACACACACACACACACACACACACACACACACGCATACGCGCATGCACGCACGCACGCACGCTCGCACGCACACCGCACACACAGACGCACACAGACGCACACACACACACACACACACACACACACACAAAAAAAACACCCCTGACTGTCAAGTAGAGGTCGCTCCACAAGATGGGGGCACTAATGACAAACAATAGTCTATGGTGCCATCCAGCAGCCAGACATCTCTGAGTAACAACCGCTCATCCGGATTAAGACATACCAGACCGCTCATCCAGGTATTGCCAGTCATTGTTCCTACTTCTAATATCATTCTGCATCTCTATAAGTAAGCTAATAAAATAATTTCAATCATTTTTTCACAGGGCTCCCGTGGATCCTTAAAAGTTTTCCTAAAAAAATGTATTTGATGATACAATTTGATGAATGATACAGCAAAAGTCTTAATTAACATTGAAAGAGGTCTTACATTTGGGGTGGAATTTATTTATATAATTGTACATAAACCAATTTTAATGTGATATATTTGTGGAAAACATGTCTTGAGTATTGCATATATCCTACCATGTTTTACTGCTAATCAATGTAAAGGTCATGTTGAATGTGTGTCCCTGCCGGTTTAAATAAGTGTCTGTCATACATGATTTATTTTGAGATTGTGTTTGTTTTGATATGGGGATACAGTATTCATTTGATTTGTTCATGTCTTGAAAAAGGTCTTAAAAAGTCTTAAATTTGATTTGAAAAATTCTGCAGCAACCCTGTTCTCAAAATGAATGAAATTTGAAAATGAGTCTTGTAATAAGCTGGACAATGAGGAGTCAGATATTCATTAATTAGACAATAAACCAGACTCTGTGGTCTCTCTCTTCTCACATAATGACATCATTTTAATGCAAGTCATTATTTCATGCAGGATAATGTACAGTTAGTTGGTATTGAAAAATAAGTCTCTTCAAAAGTCCTTCAGAGTGATTCAAGACAACTTCATTCAGCGTTGACTTTATAACTCACATAACTGTTAGAGCTAAGTGGATTAAAAATGTCCAATGTATAAATCTATGAATTACTTTGAGCACATAAAGTGAATGGAACTTATGCATCTCAACATGCCATCTGTCTCTCAGTGAAAGATCTGGATAAACCAGCATCCCTGAATGTTGTCAACACATTATCTGTGTGGTTGCTGTAAAGATCACATGAATGAGTGACTATAGATATGACTGTGGTTTTATAATAGAATACAAACTCTGGTCTAGTGAGCTCTGAGTCTCATAAATATTCATGAGGTCTTCTGTCCTGCTGCTATTGGTCGGTCACATTCAGAGATGCCCTTGAGACCACACATACATTTTCATGATGTCACAGAGGGCAGCACACAAGTTCTCCTCAAGCACATCTGCTGAGACATGTTTGAGATATTATGAGACACAAACTAATGAATACAGAGGTCATGTGTAACTGCCCAGCAGCTGGAATGTTTCATGTGAGAAAGGCCCATAAATCACATGTCTTATTGTCACAATTATTGATTAATAAACATGTTGAGACAGTTGAGTGTGCTCTTATATTCTTCGTATCGCTCTTTAATTGTTCTGCAGTTTGAATTGAGACCTTCTCCCGCATGTATTTAGTCATTTTCACGATACAGAAGCATTAGCTGTTTAACGTCTGACAGAAGTGAAGTTTCAAACGTATGTGATGTGTTGTCACAAGCTTTAGCACGTTAGCCAACCTCAGTTCAACACTTCTATCTTAAATAACATACATATATTCACACAGTGTGAGGTGATGGTAAAGCGACTCACATTTGTAAGCTGCTGTCTTGACTGAAGTTTCACTACTTTTATTTACAACTGTTTTGTCAGTTGCAGTGTTGAGTGCAGGAAATGTCCAATGATTCACACTCCATTTTGACAGTTGAAGAAGTGCATCATCCGGGTACTTGCAGTACACTACTTTTGCTGCATTTGCAGTGCACTACTTACACTTAAAATTGATGTAGAATAGTGGAGAAGTGTGTGGTTTGTACTGCTCATACAGTATATATTAGATTATATGACAATGCTTTATAGTGTTCATACTGCAGTTATATAGCATTGAAGATGATTGTAAGAGTGCAAATTTTTAGCATGATGCATTTGTGTGCGCAGCAGGGAGCTTGATTTTGGACTCTTGTTGCCTCTATGTCTGTGCCCAAAACAGCTAGGACTGACTGAAACAGTAAAGACCGACACAATGTAGATTCTGATCCAAGATGGCGGCGTGGTAGCATGCAGCGGCCACTCCGGATCCAAAATGGTGCTATTTTTGTACTTAGCCCGACTTTTTACAACACATGGACATCGGAGCAACCGGTGTTCGTGTTTGCCATCACCAGACACTGCTCAAATATAAGACTCATACAACAACCAAGCTGCATGATGACCTGCAGGAGAAGCTACGTGACCTCGGCATGCTGCGGAGACCAGGCCTCCAGTCCTCTGCATCGCCTGACGCTGGTACCCGGGGGGAGAGGACGTCGTAAGCGGTGTGCGAGGAAGCGGAAGCACGGCAAGAGGGTGCAGGTCCATGCTAGGCTAAAAACAAACCCTAGCCGGCCGGCTCTCCCGTCTATCCTGCTCTCAAATGTTTGCTCCCTGGCAATAAACTGGACTATATCCGACTCCAGCAGGCTACGCAGCGCGAGTTTAAAGACTGCTGCGTCTTTGTTTTCACGGAGATGTGGCTCAGCGACAGAGTTCCGGCACCGGCATTCAGCTAGACGGGCTCACCTCGTTTCGTGTCGACAGAAATGGAGCTCTGTGCAGTAAGACTCGCGGTGGTGGCGGCTTGTGTGTTTACATCAACACGGAATGGTGCAATAACTCTATGCTAGTCTCTAGCTACTGTTCATTGCTGGTGGAGCTTGTGACTGTTAGATGCAGACCTTTTTATTTGCCACGGGAATTCACCACTGTTATCATAACCGGAGCTTACATTAGTGCTGGGGGTAACGCTAAATCAAGTCAAGTGGTTTTTATTGTTTTGGAAGCACTCTGTGAACTGTATGCGGCTATGAGCGAACTGCAGAACGCTCACCCTGATGGACTGTTTATTGTCGCCGGAGATTTCAACCATGCGAATCTCAAGACAGTGCTCCCTAAATTCCATCAGTATGTGGACTTTGCAACGAGAGGGGCGAACACGCTTGATCTTGTTTACACGAACATCCAGGCGCGTACCGGGCGGAGCCCCGCCCCCACCTCGGCTCTATCATCCTGTTCCTTTTAGTAATTTATTGTACTGTCTTGTACTTTTTTGAACACGTGCACTTTATGTAGAAATATTATGTAGAAATGTTATTTAGTCTGTGTAGTCGCATGTGATTCTGTGTTTGTCCTATGTTGTTTTATGTAGCACCATGGTCCTGGAGGAACGTTGTCTCGTTTCACTGTGTACTTTAATAACTGAATATGGTTGAGCGACAATAAAAATGACTTGACTTGACTTTATTTAATTTGAATTAACCTTCAGTGCATTGATTATAAAATCTATCGACCAATTAATCAGTTATCAGCCTTTTCCACCACCTTAGTTATAAGTATTGGCAATATCCAATATCAACCTTTAGTCTGAACCCATCATATACTTTGTGATATTTAGTGAAATCTGTCAACTCCATCCACAAACTGTGTAAAAACAATGGTGGTTTCCAAGCGTTTATTCAATTCACTTCCATGTTTTAACATTACAAACAATGTAATTAAATATAGCCACAAGCAGCAATTATTGGGGTTCAAGTACATGTGGAGAGAAACAAAATAATATACAAAAAAATCCAATTTGATTTTGAAGATCCTGTGGCTGCTGAGCACACAGTTGTTTTGGTGTTTGTTCGGTAACCCTAATGCTAAATGCCTTACAGTTGCACGAAAAGTTTTTTCTAACATCATATCACCCCCTAGCATCACATATTAATGGAATTTTGCATGTGACTTGTCCATATTTATTACGTTTTGTTAAGTTTGGATACTGTGCTCACAAGATACAGACCAATTAGTAGTAATAGGCCACACCCAAAAAACGTATTGCTTATATCTTCTGAACAATTTACCATATCAAAAAAATTTGTATAACTTTGTTAGACATTGTCAGCAATGTCTGGATATAATGTATACACAGCGTAGGATGAGTTCGGAAAAGTAGGTTTTTCAAAAAAATCAAAATGTTAGAAAAGTAATTTTTTATAGAAATTATATATATATATATATATATATATATATATATATATATATAATTTCTATAAAAAATTACTTTTCTAACATTTTGATATATATATATATATATATTTTTATCCTATACGGTTCTGGAGTAATTTAACTGTTTTGAGCACAGTTGCACAATAAGGATTTTCTAAAGTTATAGCACCCCCTAGCAAAAAAAATGAACGAAACTTTAAAGCCCAAGCCTCAAAACACATTTGCTTATATAGCTGATATAAACCACTTACACTGTGTGCTTAAAAGAAGGATTGTCCTTTTTTCTGCAGTGCATTTCCTATAAAAACATTTCCATATTAAGGCTGTATGGTCATTGGCCATTTTTATCACAAATGGATCTTGCTTATTGCATGGTTATCACAGAAATACATAATTGCTTAAAAAATATTCATTTGAGATAAAATTAATTTAGTATGTCAGCAGAAAGCCTAGAAAGGATTGCAACTAAGGGCAACTCTCTAGGAAGATCGGCAGCTGTCTCAATTGTTCCATGTTAGATAGGACATCCCATATTTTGGCAGAAATTCTCTGTTATGTCCCCTCACCGATCCCCTTCCCTGCCCATCCGGTGAACATTTCCCATGACATGGAATGCATATTGAAGAGGCAATTACAGCTGGATACAGATTTATTAAACCTTCAAATTCCATTAATATGAAACCATCATCATTTTTACAGTTTTTAAGGAGAAAAACCCCTGCCCAGATCTGCACAAATAAGCACATTTTCAGCTTCACACATTCTGCATAACACTAAGCACACTTCTACTGACAGAAATATAATATGATGTCACTTCTTTGCCATTTCAAGACACTGCCATTCAAAATACCACACCTATGAACCAATTGATCAAACACAGCTGTCAGGTGTACAGACAATTAGGTGCTTAACTGTAAACTCACCAATCAGGCTTAAGCACTATAAAAAGGCAATAGGTAAGTTTACCTGTCTTCAACAAAAATGGAAGGCAGCGTTGCAGTAAGAGGAAGAAGGAGAACCATCATTGGCCACAGAGCTATTTTGAATGTACCGGTAAAACATGTTGGTAACATCACAATGTGTGCTGCAATCACGCAGAATGGGGTTCTCCACTACCATGCCAACTTAGGTCCTTACAACACAGCCCACATACTCACATTTTTAGACTGACTACACAACATCGTCACAGCAGAAGATCAAATGGATGCAGAGCAGATGAGATACATTGTCATATGGCACAGTGCATCTTTCCACCGATCTGCTCTTGTCCAAAACTGGTTTCATCAGCATCCGCAATTTTCACTCCAATACCTCCCACCATACTCTCCCTTCCTTACTGTAACCCAACTGAAGAGTTTTTTTCCGGCATGCGGTAGAAGGTTTACGATCTGCAGCCCTATGTCAGGATACCCCTAATTCAAGCCATGGAGGAGGCCTGCAAACTAACTGATGTAGGGTCTGTGCAAGGATAGATTCACCATTCAAGAAGATTCTTCCCTCGCTGTCTTGTAAGAGAGGACATGGCCTGTGATGTGGATGAAGTGCTATGGTCAGATCTACCTAGACAAAGTGACGATGCTTCGCTGGCCCCTTCAGCATATACAGCGCCGTTTTGTGGCCCGTTCTGCATAACGCGGTGGCTCATTTCAGCTTATAGTGGCCCATGGCCCATTTTCCCATGTGTGTGCCATACGGTGTCAAAATTGGGGTGTTCTGCTAGGTGGTTGTGTGAATTGTGTGTAGTGTTTTGACAAAATGAGCCCTGTTTTCAAAATCGTGCATAATCAATTGTAAAAACAAAACTGTAATTTAAAGCTTAGTTAGAATAGGTCTACTTTTTATTTTATTTGAACCTTACCAATGTTCACTTGCATTGTCCACCGAGGCTAAAAATAACAAATGAAAATAATTAGCTGACGGTACTTTCATTGACCTCATTGAGCCATATCACAGGGTACACATCAAAACTGTATGCCATTTTGGTGTGTATTTATTATATTTGATTACTTTCTCCATTTTCAGTTATTATGCACTAAAATATTTATATTGTACTTCTGCCATCATTTACACACATTACACAAGAATAATATGATTATTTGTGAGTTTTTACAGCAAAGCACACTGTAAAAAAAACTTGTTAATTCATGTTGCATTTATTGCAGTATCAATGATATTCTGGTAGAGAGAGGAGTTAAAAGAGATACACAGTAATAAGACAGCAAATAAGCAAAAATGAAAGAGTGCAAAATTGTGCGGCACAGCCTATAAATGGGCATGAGTATCAGAGGATTGTGAAAAGATCCTCTCATCACGAGCATGTGCATTCTTTGCAACCCATCTCCAGGGAAAAGAGAAGAGAGAAGAAAAGTAATAACTGCATTTATTATGTTGCTGCTGTTGTTGTATGTGACAGATCATCACCACCAGAAGCAGAATCCCTGAAGATCAGAGATACTTATAAAAGCAGGATGAGAGGTTCAAACACAAGAGTGCTGTATGTAAAAGAACAGCTCTAATAACGGACACATCGTCACTGTCATTATACTGATTTAAATGAAGAAGATTGTATCACTGATGACTTCACACCTATTTAATAATGCATCTATTGAAACTAGAGAAAGGGAAACGAATCTACGACAATATAAACTGTTCAGCCTGGTCTTATGAGCATTATGTGCCTGTAGCAACATTTTTGCTAACCTAAATTACATGCTTTATTGCATGTTTGGCTGCAGTTTTCCAGTGAAATGTCCAGCGGGGGGGGGGGGGGGGGGGGGGCGCCAAAAGCGAGTGAAATTGTGATGTAATCAGAGGAGGTTTTTAAGGTGTATTTTTTAGGCTAAAACTTTAAAGGGGTCACGTCATGAGGAATAAAATTTGCCTTGATATCTTGACATATAAGAGGTGTTTCTACTATAAAAACATCCAGTAAATTCCAGAACTCAAAACTTAATTCCCAATCCAATAAAAACATTTATTGAAACCAAGCCGCCAAAATGCCCCATTCTCTACTTTCGTGACTTCCCTACATCACTTGAGGTACTCATCAATTCAAGACAGCCTCTACAGCAACAAAATAAACACCTATTATAAATCATCGTACCCATGGCCCCGCCCACTGGTGCTCACTTGGATCTTAAACAGAGACATAGAGAAGAACAAAAGGCTCACTGTCTGTGGCCTGACTACTCCTGAACATGAAAGGGGCCCCATCTGGACTATTTTGAATTATTTTGTATACAATCATGTACTACACAGAAGTCTTTGACTGTTGTTTTCTCTCTGGCACGCTTTTAAAAGACGCAGTGTCAAGTTTCAACTCTGAAGAGAAGATGCGTTTCATCAGCTGCTGTGGCTCCTGTTGTTTTATTGTTTTAACTGCTCAACAAACTGTTCCTTAGCCTATCAGCACTATTTTTATTTGATGGTGTATGTAAACACACACTAGATGGATGTCTTTGACTGTTTGTATTTGTTTCCGGTGATGTGCACCTCAGAGCAGGATGATAAATTGGATGTGTGCGTATTGTGAAGCAGTCATAAAACCAAGGAACTGACACTGAAGGATATGGGACATTTAAAAAACTGTTGGACCTGAAGTAAACAGTTCCATTCATCAATATTTCAAATATCATGATTGTTCATGATGCTGACACGCTGTCTACACCGGACGCGTCCATTGATACGACACAACAGCTTAAGACTGTCTACACCGTGCGTGTCAACACGAACTTTCTGAAATATAGTTGGCAGTAGTAGCGCCAGTGCAAAATGGAATGGGACACCTGTTTGTTTACTGTTGGAGTAGCGTGCCACAGCGGATGCTTCCATGGTAGACAGCATCATTTATTATAGCATCCGGTTTAGACAGGGTGTGAGTGTTAACAGCTGTGCTTGAGATGAATAGTGCAATATATTCGGATGCAATGTGTTGGATGGGCGTTATGTGCAATGTACATTTAAATGTACATTTTGAATGTTTTGGTGCTTGTTCATTCTCTTCCATTTGAGTTTCAAAAATGGCTGAATTTGAGAGGCTGCATGCTGTTAGCCAATCATAACAGAGGGCATTTACACTGAAGTTTAAAGGAGGAGCAGAGGCAAAAATCTAGCTTTTCAGAAAGATGGTCAGAGACAGGGTGAAAAATCATCATATATTACAAAATTGAGTTTTGGTGAGAAAAAAAAAAGATTATCAGTGAACCTCAGGGAAGATAACGAAACTATAAAAATTTTAACCCAAACCTGACCAGTAGTGTTCTAAAATCAAATCAGAGGTGTAAAAAACAGACATCCTTACCCTTAACCAGCACCTTAACCTAACCGATTGTGTCCAAAAACCAAATGAGAATTAAAAAGCACATTTTCAGAAGTAACATGACACAAACACACATGACGGACATGCCCGTAAATGATCTCTCTCTCCCGCACCATCTTCCGCAGTCAGCCTTTATACCTCTCAGAGGCTTGATTAGCCTGATAAGGGACCGGGTGTCGAGAATCACGACCTGGCCCCGCCCTCTGCCCTGCCACATTCCTCACTCGTTCTCTCAGGCTGGGGAGCCCCCGGCATGATGTACACCACCCCCCCCCTTCTTTCCCTGGGGAGGGGCGTGTCTTCCACCCCATCTGCCGGCAGGTCATCCCCGTCTACCTGGATGATGGAGGGGACAAGGGGAGGGAAACAGAAATAAATAGGGGGGGTACTACCTGTAACGGTGTATTACCCCCCAAAAAAACACTGTAAAATTTAAACGCAAGGGAAAAGGCCAACGCAGAGCGGCAGTGAGAGAGAGAGAGAGATGAAAAAAAAAAACACCTACTCGCCGGTTCTCCGATACATATTGGCATGGTCCTTGATCACTCCTCCACCCTCTCAGGCAGATGACAGCTGCTCCTCTCTGGGCGGACTGGAGTCAAACCCATGACCCCCGGGGGACAGAAAGCCCCTCTGCGTTCCCGGCGACTCGTGGGGACACTCCTCCGCTCCTGGCAGCGGCCCTACCACTCCAGGCAGTCGAGGAGTCACTTCCCTCCTCCCCTCGTGGATGGCAGTCTTCTTTCGACCCCTCCGCGTTTCTGGAGGATGGCAGGGCTCTCCTCCGCCCCTGGCAGCGGCTCCGTCGCTCCAGGCGATCGGGGAGTCCAGTCCATACTCGCCTCGTGGACGGTGGCCGTTCACCATGTCCGGGCGGTTGGTCTACTCCATCCCCCGGTGGTAGAGTGAAAGTGTTTTGAATCATCATAACAGTGTGTGAGTAAAAGAGTGAGAAATAAGTGTTAACTCATAATCAGCCATTGTAGTTGTTCCATTCAAGTCAGATGTGGGATATTCAAACCTTGCTTCTCCAGTCTCAATCCATAAAGGTATTCCATTGCTAAATGTTTAGAAGATGACATGTAAGGAAACAAAACTGCAATGATCCCGTTAGCTTAGCAGGAGTTCGACTGACATGTCTCCTAGCAACCCAAATGGGCTACAGGTGTACGATCATCAAAAGACATTATAATATACCATGTTTTATACACCTGTCTCTGCAGATGTTTGTTCAATAAGCTGTAATATTATGTAATATTAATATTGTAACATTACAAGCCAAAAATAGCAAATCATGAAGCCTGTAACAGTCTTAATCACAAATCATTGGTCAGGAAATTACCAAGAATTGAACAAGTAGATAAAGTAACTTAGTATGAGATAGATTTTTCCTTTGATTTATTTAATTGTTTGAACCTTGTGGGAAAACTTTTTACAGAAAGAAGAGTCAATATTGTTCCACTCAATGTTGATGGCTTCAAACAGTTGATGAGCCCAAATATTCTCTGTGGGGTTCAAATCTGGACAATGACCAAGCCAGAATATAAACCTGATGGACATCAAGCCACTTCTTGGTGGTCTTTGCAGTGTGGGCAGGAGCTAAATAACATCTGATCGTTCCTCTTTAGGGGATTGTGGAAAGCAAGCCTTTCTGCAATATTCTCCTGTACTCCAAAGCATTAATAGATCAACCAAGCCAGAGATCCCTCTACCAGGCAGCTTTATGCCCTGAAGTGGCGCTTGTTCGTGGATTTGGTGTTCTTCTTGATCTGACCCACAGAGATGCTTAGTTGGGTCAGTGCTCTCATGTCCTCCACCTTGAAAGTCTATGTAGCCACCATGTGTTTTGCGTACCTATGTGTGTTATGTGTGCTATGTGTGCATGTTATACCGTTAAATGGCCCCAGCTGCTTTAACTCTATGAGAGAAACTTAGAGTGCCATGCTTGGCACGTCGCTTGTCCTCCCCATTTCAGGGATGCCGGGAAGCTAAAAAGTTTATGATGTTTTTATGAGGTGTTGGGGAAGGGTACCTGCAGTCTGATGCAGCCTGCTGCTTTGGCACGCAGCTGCCTGCCAGCACCTGCATCGGCAGTTCACGTTTTCGGTTCAGTGCATGGCATGATTGAATAGGGACCCCTAGTGTCACTTCATTCAACAGAATGTCGAGTGAGCAACAGACGGGGAATGTCTAGGTTACTATTGTAACCCCCGTTTCCTGATGGAGGGAACGAGACATTGTGTCCCCCCGGCCATGATGCTGTTCTGAGCCACTGTAACGGCCGAACCTTATTCTCGACTCCTCAGTGCAAAACCTGACTAGATGGATGCACGATTCCCTCCTTTTATACCCATATGTCCGGGGGAGGGACATACAATTTCTGTCTACCAATTTCTAAGAGTTCAGTGGTAACCGAGGCCTTCAAGAAAGACCCCTAGTGTCGCTTCATTCGACACAATGTCTTGCTCCTTCCATCAGGGAATGGGGGTTACAATAGTAACCTAGACGTTTTCTCAGCCCCTGCATGATATTTAGCTTTTTTTGGAGCAGATTTGATCACTCCCTTATCTTGGGAATCACAACACTCCATATTGTAGATCTCTCCCTGCTAGATCACTCCTGGTTCCATTTATGAGCTTGTTATCAAGCCTTTGATGGGCTGCACCAGGAGTGCATTTGTTTAATTCTTGCTAATTTCCTGACCAATGATTTTCTGTGGAGATCATTATTTTGGGCTTGGCCTTTTTTTTTTTTTACAATATTAAGTTAATTTCAATTTTGATATTTTCAGCCTTTTTGATTGTATTCTCTGTTTATGTATTTGTTCTGGATTTGATTAAAAATACATTTATTTAGCAAAACCATCATATCAAGCATCAACCACTGTAGCTATTCCATTCACAATGTGTGATATAAAAGTACTAAATGTGTGAAGTACTGGAGAAATATAGTGCATCAATGCATGTTTTCCACAGATTTTTTAACTCCATGAACATAAGGAATAGAGATATTTAATGATTTTCAATTATATGTACTACTATAACAATTCTAATAATACCAATATAATAGTAATAAACAGCCATTATTATCTACATTTAATTTTTATTCAAACTTCTTAAAATAAGAAAAAAGACATATTTCTATGAACATATATGAGAAATGACACAAACTAATAATTGACATATTGAGAGTTTTGAATTAATTCTTTGATTATTTGAACCAATTCATGGAAATGTATCAAATTATCTATAATGCCATTTTTGGTACTGAAGATTAAATGAGAAACACTATCAAAATATCTCCGTCTTAATGCTCTTATATTGAGTCGTGAGACAGGGAAGGATTGTAAAACTAGTCTAATGGTTTGAATAATTATTGTTATTATTCCAGACTGATCTCCCAGTGAAATCGGAAACAGTAGGTTGACTTTTCTTTAGCTATAATTGCTCTGTGCTTACAGACATGTGAAACACTCCTCCCAGTGGCCAAAGCAGTTTCAAGCGTCACATCCAGTCTGGATCACACTTGAGTCCAGTCAGATACATTCTAGTTCCAGGGGCCTTATAATTAAAACTGAGTATATTTTATCCTAAATATAGATGTCCACCCTCTTTCAACCTCCACCTTCCACAAGCACTTACCTTAAGCATAATTCTTCTAAATAAACAAACTTAAAATTCACACAGTTTCACTGTTGTGAAGACCAGCCATCTGTGTGTGTATCAGTGTTGCTACGGCACACATTCAGCATAACCTGAAATGAGCACATATCCAGGAGGAGTATCCTTTAAGAGCTAATCTACTCTGACCTCAAAACAGTTCTGGCATCTTCATACATTTAGTAAGCTTACTGTTTCTCTCATATATAACACAGACAATGAACTAGAGCCTGATGACCTCAAGGTCTGTGTTCAAGCCATTGCACATCCACACCTCCACTATCACTAGGTTTCTTTATTATAACGGCATGCAGGTCGGCCAGACACTTGAGGGTTGTGACCATTCAAACCCTTCCTATCTGAATTTCTGCACAACTCCAATCCAGTAATCGCTACACTTGAATATTCCTACAATCGGTGCTATTTAAGCTTGAAGTACCACCTGTTTTCAGCAGGGGGCAGTAGGCGAAACTCCAGCTGTATGCAGAACAAACCACACTCAGGCTTATTTGACACTAGCGACAGCACTCAAACGCAGCAACACAGAGCTCAATTTTAAATGAAGGGGTCTCGAGATGTGTTTTTCAATCGGCATATCATGTAAATAATTTGATTAAAAACTGTAATTGATTGAAAGCCATAATATTTACGCATTGACTTGATACCGCAACACTAGTACAAGATGATAGAAACATTTGTTGCTTTAGTGAAAACATTCAGGGCATCAGTCCCGGGCCAGATTCTGTCCTCTCTTTGCCAACTGTCTCCTGAAATAGCAGTCGAGATGTAGCCCGTGTCCCCATGGAAACAGAACAAGAACAGTTGCTGAAGCTCCAGAAGCTGCATTAGTGCTGTGCTGTTTGTCTCAGATAACAGGTCCAATGGGAGCCGTTCAAGGTCCAAATGCAACAGAATTCTCTGGACTGGACAACATTTACTCCTATAGCCTTTATTTGGAGGCAAGAAGAACAGAGAAGCTCTTCTGTCCTATAGCCGTTTCTCCTCAGTCTTTTAAAAACTCTTGCTCATGTGTCAACGTTTTTCCCTTCATCATTTACTCTCCACTTCCTTATATTGCTCTCAGTGATTTCCTCTTTAAAAAGGTTTTAAGAGGATTCATAAGTTAATTGTATTTTATACAGCTTAACATACATGCAAGTGCTAATTTTTTAGACGTAGTAAATATGTTGTTATTTCTGTTTGAATTATTTCTATTCAAACATACAAAAATGTACTTGTTAGGCCTGTATACAAATATGCCTGAATACTAATGAGGTCAACACAAAGACTCCAGTAATAATAGTATTCTAATAAAAGCTGTTTTATTGTACATGGAGCGGGTTGCCACACGGGGGCCGCCATGTTAATATCATGGTAACTTTATAACGTGACACATTTGCTCATGGAATAAATCAATCACGGCTGTCTGTGAATAGCACATTTCTACAATGACTTCGGTAACTGAAACTATTGCGTTTAAATGATACTACATCCACACCAATAGCGGTCAGTATAAATTTAAGACAAAATTCCCAAATCACTTAACCGTAATTATTACGGTTGTCACATATTTTCAGTAGACTGTTCCAGAAAATGTAAAGTTCATGTGTTTATTTAAAAAAGTAAATGTATCAATGTAAATAATAAAAGTTTAAGTAGGACCCTATGAAATCAGTTTAATGTTTTTCTACATTGTATTCTTTCACCCAAATTCTGTGTTTACCGATCCATGATTTAATGCTTTAAATCCATTTCATCTTCAAAATAATGCCTAATCAAATTAATGAATAAACTTTACTCAAATGAAAATAAAACAATTAGTGCTCCCGTCACTATCCTCATGCAGAATCTAAACACAACATTGGTGTTCTTTTTGTGCACAACAGAACGTCACTTTATGAATGAAGACATTGATAAGATACAATAAATACAGTAAATATTACATTATGCTATACTATACTGTAATTTATATTTTTTTCGCATTTTTTTCTTTATGCGTTGAGCTTTTTATTTTGAATCAAGCTTTTATTTTGATGTGAAGGCTTATTCCAGTCTGTGTTTTTGATGGTAGCTTCACATCTCCTGTTAATACGTTGGTTATATGGGCCAGTGTGATTATTAAAGAGTAAAATTTGGATTAAAAATTTAATTATAGAAATAAATAGTCTGCAGGCGTTGCACACTTCACAGTGAATGAGCGCTCTCTTCTGTCATGAACTACAACAATCACAGCAAGTGATGCTCATTAAATGTGTTTTAAGCGGATGAACGGCTTTAGATTAATTGTAGTTTTCAGTGTAAAAGGAGTAACAACATGCACTCAAATAAGCGTGTGAACATTTGAATGCAGCCATCTGACAGTCAGACGAATTGAGTCGGTACTACCAATCTTTTTTATTTTAGTATCGACTTGGTACAGAATCACATCTATGCACACTTGTCCATATTCCTCTTAATTGCTCTTACTATACTGAAATATTAAATGGAATATCACTTTAGAAGACATGGAGTTAACCACTGGAGTAGTATGGATTATCTTAATGCTGCCTTTATGTCCTTTTTAGAGCTTGAGAGTTTTGGACCTCATTGACTTGCATTGTATGGATATAAACGCATTTGTCCAAAAAATATTTTCGCTTGTATTCCACAGAAGAAAGAAAGTCATTCAAGTTTAAGATGGCATAAGGGTGAGTAAATGATGAGAGAATTGCAATTTGTTTGGGTGAACTATTGCTTTAATGCAATGCAGTATTTGGATCTTTAAATTATGTTGACTAATAAGAACTGACTGCTCAGTCTGATATCCTGCAATTAAGCTCTTGACCATTAGAAACACGTCAAATGCATTTTGCATCAAAGAATGATAGAAGACCAAAGTCAAGGACGCTTGCTGGTTATTGCCAATCTCAGTGTGTCAGCAAGTTCAACTGTGCATGTTTCTGAGTAAAAACAGAATGAGATAGAATAGTCTGGACTAACCACATTTGTCAAATCTTGACTATATGAAGCTTTACGCAGGGTTCAGTTCTTGGCAAATGCCACTTGGAGATCATGTGGAGCCATATTAAACGTACATATTCCAGAGTATCTTAGAGCTCTGTACTTTGAATTTATCTTCATGTTCAGAATGAATTCATTTGATTCAAAAGACATCTTGATACATGATTCTTTGCTGTGAATAGTTAGCTACAAGTTGAATAAACATTGAGCTTGTAAACAGTGTTGAATGTTGGGATAAAACTTTTCACACGTTTTAAAGTTGATCACTGGATAGACAAAAGTTCTTGATGTTGTAAACAATGACTGCTTGTTCAGATTACAATATTGTGGCCATAAATGACTTCACTACAAGAACATAAAACTCTTTAGATGTGATGTGAGGTTTAGATGTGAGGGCCATCTTCTGTTTTACTGTAAATCCTACAGGAGCTGACATTCTGCTGTATGCAATTAAGGAGGCTTTTATTGCACTATTGAGAGAGCAGAGCGCATTTATTTTCAACATCAAATGGACTGCAGCTTAAAGAGTGCAAAAAAAGGAAAGCAGTTCCTTTGGACAGCTTATGTTCATGGTTAGGTATTACCTGTGTGTTGAAGTATTACTGAGTCGTTTCCATCATTTAGAGGCAGACAAACACATAAAAATAATGAGAGAACAGGAGAATAAAAGAAGAATAGATCTGGGAGTGAGGGAATAAAACTGACAAATGACGCAAAGACAGATGGAGAGAGAGACAGAAAACAGACGTCTAGTTGTCTGTCTCTCACTGACAGGCTGCTGATGCAGTGATTCTGGAATGAGAGTGTAATGGAGCCCAATTCAATTCCTCCGATTAATCTGATGTCGCTTGAACCCCAATGGGATTCTATTGCCTCAAAGAACTTTTTAGGAGAACTACATATGGAAACGAATACAAAATGGATTTGTGATGTTGTTTAGCCAGATGAAGTCAGCAGAAAGGGGAAAATGTTAAAAGAATATTTCAGGTTCAATACAAGGTAATCTCAATCGACAGCATTGTGGTATAATGTTGTAGCACCTATCCTCGAGAAGAGAATAAGTTACTATACGTCAATTTCTCTAGGTTCGTGGAGCAGTAGAATTGACCGTACATGTATAAGAGAGATTGTATAGTATGAAACAGCTGGCATTTATTTCACAACTGAACATATGCCTCTGTTAAATTTGAAAATGTGAAAAAACATCACAATTTTTGTTTGGATGATGGCAATAAAATAAAATAAAAAACAAATAAAGTTTCCTCCCTCAATTGTCTTTGTGTAATTGAAGAATGAAACAAATAGTCCTTTTATGGGCCCATCTCCTCCTTGCCTGATGGTCGCAGTCCCCTCAGTCTGGCCCAATATATCGACCTCGCCCTGCAGATCATAGGTTCCACGTTCACTGTGGGGGATGCGAATACCAAACCAGATCCACGTCATGGCCACCGCTGAGCCAGAGTTCAACGTCATGGCCGCCCCCGAGCCAGAGATCCACGTCATGGCCACCGCCGAGCCAGAGTTCAACGTCATGGCCACCGCCGAGCCAGAGTTCAACGTCATGGCCGCCGCCGAGCCAGAGTTCCTCGTCATGCCTGCCATGGCCAACGAGCCAACGCCCATTCCTGCCACAGCCAACAAGCCAAAGTTGCCAGCCTCATCTGTCCCAGAGCCCGCACAGCCAACTTCGGCCTCACGGAGGAGGAGGAGGAGGAGGAGGAGGAGAAGGGATTTCGTCTCTGAGTCTCAGCCTATGTTCATGACCACAGAGGTCATTCTCGAGACTCTGTACATGTCCACAACCAAAGAGGTCGCTCCCGAGACTCTGTCCACGCCCACAACCACAGTGATCATTCCCGAGAATCTGTTCATGCCCACGACCACAGAGGTCACTTCTAAGTCTCTGCCCAAGTTCACGACCACGGAGGTCGTTTCCAAGTCTCTGCCCATGTTCACGACCACAAAGGTCATTTCCAAGTCTCTGTCCATGTTCACGACCACGGAGGTCATTTCCGAGTCTCAGTCTTCGCTCCCGACCACAGAGGTCATTCCAGAGACTCTATCTATGCCAGAGTCAGCTCCAGGCCACGTCACAGCCGTGCCTGAGTCAGCTCCAGGCCACGTCACAGCCGTGCCTGAGTCAGCTCCAGGCCACGTCACAGCCGTGCCTGAGTCAGCTCCAGGCCATGTCACAGCCGTGCCAGAGTCAGCTCCAGGCCACGTCACAGCCGTGCCAGAGTCAGCTTCAGGCCATGTCACAGGTGCCAGAGGGGAACTGGCCCCCACAGAGAGTCTGGCTTAGGGTTAGGGTGGGGTTAGTCAGAGGGGAACTGGCCCCCACAGTGAGTCTGGCTTAGGGTTAGGGTGGGGTTAGTCAGAGGGGAACTGGCCCCCACAGAGAGTCTGGTTTCTCCCAAGGTTATTTTTCTCAATTAATCAACATCTTATGGAGTTTTGTGTTCCTTGCCACAGTCGCCTTCAGTTTGCTCACTGGGGTTATTAATACAATTATTATTTAATTATTTATTTTATACACGATTAACAATCGTATTTTATCTAATTACACAATGATGATTCATTGATATTATAGACATTACAGTTTTATCGTCTGTTAATGCCTGATCTTCTGTAAAGCTGCTTTGAAATTATGTGTGTTGTGAAAGGCACTATACAAATCAAATTGACTTGACTTGACTTGACATGTCATGTCACAGCCAAGCCCCAGACTGTTCCATGCCATGTCATAAGCAAGCCTGTGCTCCACAGGGGACCTCCATCCCTACAACTCCACCTTGGTCCTCTCAATAAAAAAATTAATCTGATGATTGCAAACAAAAATACAGTACATTTCACTTTCAGGTGACCACATCTTGTCAATATTGTTCAAACAACACTGATTAACACAACAACAAAAAAACATGAATTATGTTTTTGTTATATGTTATTATTACTGTTAAACATGTGAAATGATTTTTGATTCCATGACAGTATAACAGAAGAGTCTTACATTAATTGTGGACACTTTCTGTGCTCAATTTAAATAAATCTGTGATGCAAACAGCATGTAGAGAAATACCATTCTAATGAACTAAAACACAATAATCTAAAAGCCTCGACACTTTGACTCAGTTAAAGACTCTGACTGTTTTTAACAGCTTCATGCTCATTTAAACCATGAATTAATTATAAACACATCTCATTGCATAAATCAGATGCACATGTTGAGCATCAAATCATAGAAAACTCAATGGAGCTCGCTACAAAAACGTATTTAAATGATCCTCCGTTGAAATTTTTACAAGAGATTTTAAAAAACACAAGAACTCAACTATATCTTAATAAAAAAAATAAAAAAAAATATGGATGGCACTTTGAAGTTTGTACCTATTTTCCCAAAAAATGAAAATGATCTCATCATTTACTCATGATATCTTGGGTGTTTATGACTTTCTTCTGCAGAACACATTTGAAGAAAAATAGAAAAATATATCCGCTCAGTAGGTCCTTCAGAAATCACAGACAGTCAGTATAAATGGTAAATGGTCTGCACTTATATAGCGCCATTTTAACCTTAGCGGTATTCAAAGTGCTTTACACTGTAACTCATTCACACACATTCACACACCAATGATGGCAGATCTGCCATACTAGGCGCTAACCTGCCAATGAGAGCAACTTTGGAGTTCTGTGTCTGACCCAAGGACACTTGTGGAGTCATGTGGGCTAGGAATCGAACCGCCAACTCTGTGATTTTGTGGACAACCCGCTATACCAGCCGCCACAAATGTCATCCATATGACTCCAGCGGTTAAATTAATGTCTTGTAAAGCGAAACAATCACTTTTGGTGCTAAAAGTGGGAGTGGTGGTGGTGTAGTGGGCTAAAGAACATAACTGGTAATCAGAAGGTTGCTGGTTCAGTCCCCACAGTCACCACCATTGTGTCCTTGAGCAAGGCACTTAACTCCAGGTTGCTCCGGGGGGACTGTCCCTGTAATAAGTGCACTGTAAGTCGCTTTGGATAAAAGTGTCTGCCAAATGCATAAATGTAAATGTAAAAAGATCAATATTTAAGTACTTTTTTAACTCTAAATCATGCTTCCGGTCTGCAGCGGTACACACATGTAACTTCATCACATTGGCGTTTGAAACACGTGAGAACTGACGCACATACGTCACAGCTGGAAGAGAACAGAAGTTTTTACAAGTGAACTTTACAGAAGCTTCATTGGTTTTGGTTTAGATCTGTAATTATCTGTTGTTTACTCACAATGGTGCATTTGTGTGTTTATCCTGGATGTCTCAACCGAGAGGAGAACATGAGATTACCTTGTCACATGAGAAACTGCTTGAACTCTACTCTCTCCTGAAGCATTGAGTTATAGTTAAAATAAAGTACTTAAATATTGATCTTTTTAGCACCAAAAGTGATTGTTTCACTTTACAAGACATTAATATAACCACTGGAGTTTACACCACAGAATGAGAGCCGTTCACACAGGATGCATCCTTAACAGCTGGACAAAACACAACAGAATGCAGAGATCATCTCGGTTACATATGTAACCTCCGTTCCCTGATAGAGGGAACGAGACGTCGTGTCGAAGAAGCGACACTAGGAGTCTCTCTTGAGCGCCGAATATGCCTCTGATCTATGAAAAAAGGATTTTTCCGAGGAGCCGGGAGTGTCCAGCCACCTCAGCGACTCGGCTCAGTGACGTGGCCGGGAGGACACGACGTCTCGTTCCCTTCATCAGGGAACGGAGGTTACATACGTAACCGAGACGTTCCCCGTCTGACGCTCACTTCGACGTCATGTCGAAGAAGCGACACTAGGGGTCCACTTCAAATCATGCCACGCGCTGAGCCGTGTATGTGTACTGCTGACACAGGAGCGGGCAGGTATTTCACGTCCAACTGTGTTTCAGACTGCACGTACTCTTCCCCAGTGCCCCAAAAAAGTCGGCGGAATCCTTTTGGTTACCCTAGAGGGGAACAAGGCGACGCTTGCCAACTAGGGAACGGGCCATGCCTGGCTGGGCCTCTTTTCTCTCTATGTTTCTCGGCATAGAGCAAGAGCAGCCGGGGCCCTTACCGCATCGTGGGAAGGGGGTCTTACCCGAATTTCTATTCTATCAGGGGGAAAAGACACTGCGGAGACCACACCTGCCCGAAAGGGGAGGTAAAGGTGGCGAAAATACATCACATGGCCTCTTCGGTCACATGTGGGAAAGAATGGCGCGGTAGTAGATCCAACCTCGAGGAGGGGGGAGTTGCTAAAACACGGCGACCGGAGGGCAGCGAAGGACTGCCTAAGGGAGAAGTGGGTCAGCTCGTAAGGTGACCGTACCGCAGAAGTACACACAGGAGGAGTCTGCGTAGGAGGCCTGACCTGTGGAGCACCTATTCCAGTAGGGGTAGCCTGGAGTACCCGTAGTGGACTGGGTCGGCGAGATCCTCCGCTGAACTGCGGACCCAAGAGGGCTAGGGAGGAATCAACCAGGGACCTAAAGGGGTCTCCTGGGAAAGAAGGCACACTTTTTTACCTCGGCAGAGGGAAAGGGCACTGGACGCAAGCGATTCACCCGGTCAGACCATTGACGTGTACCGAGTTCTACCGGCTCGGACCTGAGAAAACATGGAATGAGACTGACTTACGCCACCGCAGTGCTGCTGTCTGACCTGATCAGGATATGTTTGTCTCAAACTAACGGGAGAAACTTCTGCAGGGCAAAGAATACAGTCAACAACCCCAGGCAGTTGATGTGCCAGCGCAGCAAAGCCTCCTTTCCAACGGCCTGTTACTGCGTGCCCATTGCACATGGCACCCTAACCCAATCTGGAGGCATCGGTCATGACGGAGACGCAGCGGGACACCTGCTGCGAGGGTACTCCTGCCCATAGAAAACAGAGGTCTGTCCAGGGATTGAGTGTTTGGCGGCAGGCAGGGGTGATCGTCACACGGTGCGTGCCACGGCGCCATGCTCGTCTTGGGACTTGAGTCTGAAGCCAGTGCTGAAGCGGTCTCATATGCATCAACCCCAGCGGCGCATCTGCTGCGGAGGATGCCATATGCCCCAGGAGCCTCAGGGAAAGTTTTAAAGGGACTGTTGTGCCCGGCCTGAAAGCGGCGAGGCACCTCAACACTGACTGCGCACACTCGTTGAGGAGACATGCTAACATTGAGACTGAGTCAAACTCCATGCTGAGAAAAGAGACACTCTTAACTGGAGTAAGCTTACTCTTTTCCCAGTTGACCTGAAGCCCCAAACGGCTGAGGTGCCTGAGCACCTGGTCTCTGTGAGTGCATAGTAACTCTCGTGAGTGTGCCAGAATGAGCCATTCGTCAAGGTAATTGAGTATGCGAATGCCGGCTTCTCGGAGTGGGGCAAGAGCTGCCTCTGTGAATTTCGTGAAGACGCGAGGGGACAGAGACATGCCGAAGGGGAGGACTTGTACTGATACGCCTGGCCATCGAACGCAAACCGCAGAAAGGGGTGGTGTCGAGGCAAAATTGAGACGTGGAAGTACGCGTCCTTCAGGTCTACCGCTGCGGACCAATCTAGATTTCGAATGCAGATTAAGATGTGTTTCTGCGTGATCATTTTGAACGGGAGTTTGTGCAACGCTTGGTTGAGAACTTGCAAGTCCAAGATCGGTCGTAAGCCGCCGCCTTTCTTGGGTATGATGAAGTAAGGGCTGTAGAGACCCTTCTTCATCTCGGTTGGAGGGACAGGCTCTATTGCGTCTTTGAGTAAGAGAATAGCGATTTCCGCGCGCAGGGACTTGGCATGTTCGCCGTGTACTGCGGGGGGGGGCGGAAGCCTGGCAAACTGAATTGCGTAACCAAGTCGGATGGTCCGGACCAGCCAGTGAGACGGATTGGGAAGTGAGAGCCACGCGTCCAACTCCGCACTAGGGGCACCAAGGTGACGATTATTTTTGACATACCCGGCAGGGCTTCGCAGCGGGGCGGAGCAGGTAAAGCGCCATCGGGATGCAGTGACACGCTCTGGTGCTGAGAAAAGACTCAAAGCACTTATCTTGCTCCGCACACCCGGCAGGGGGCAGGTTAGCAACTGAGGAGGATGTCCAGGGTAGGTGTCCTCTAGACTCGTCGGAACTGGCCGGCCGGGGAACAGTCGTGGGGCTGGAGGCAGGTGGTCCGCATGCAGGATGCCGGGACTGTTGAGATCTGGTGGCAGAGTGCTGTGAGAATGGCATTTGCGGGCCAGGTGACCCAGAGACAAAAGGAAATAGCTCTGTTACTGAGAATATGAGACTGTGAAAACTAATTCAACAAAATATTCTCTCCCTGCCCTCCACCGGGGATGGAGCGGTCTTACCATCTCCGGAGCTAACGTCTTGGTTCATGGGTCGAGCGTCTACGGAGTGCCTGGGAGCCTTCCGGGTCCTCGAGGGGGTCCGTGAGACGGGGGCGTCTGCTTCCTGCGGAGTGCTCAACGCTGGGGCTGAGAGCTGGGCCCGGGTTGAGGCGGAGCAGGGTGTTTCATAGCTGCAGGAGGATGCCTTCGGCGAGCAGACGGGGCATGGCCCATGGCGGCAGGCTTGCGGCGGGGCAGGATGTGAGATGGCCTCTGTCTGCTTCACTGCTAAGGACAGCTGGGCAGAGTCGACAAAGGTGGCACCGAATGGACGGAGCTGGGAGATGGGGGTGTGGGAGAAGGTGTGCCTTGTCTACCTCCCGCATTTCGACCAGGTCCAGTCCATAGATGCGTTTCTGGACCACAAGGGTGGCCATCGCCTGTTCGAGTGCCGGCGCTTCTGACCTCCGTGGCCCAGGGGTGCGGTTGGTCATCCAGCGAAGTTCCTGCAGCACATTAAAAACAGGACTACCCAAGTGCATGTTTTGAAGTGCCTTGGCCTGGTGTTGGTTGCAGGAAGGCCTGTGGCGTGCAGGGCGGAAGCTGTCTGGGACCGTTCCACCGTGAGGGTAGTGAGAGTGGAGGAGCGAAAAAGCTGCGGTTTGCTCAACTCGTCATGCATGTCTGAGTAGAAAGGAATGAGTGATGCACATGCCCGCGGGACCGATCAAGTAGCCTGGGAAAGCATAGCGGACCTCCATGCGTCAGGCTCTGGCTGGGCTAGCAGACCCGAAGGTGGCGGCCCAGACAAATCATCAGCATCAGAAGCTGCTGTAACGCTCTCCGATGCAGCGGTGATGTCATCCAATTCTGAAGCAAGCAAGCGTGCCGGGGAGGCGGGTGGTTCGAGGGGGTTTACCCGGCGAACAGAGCCTGTCATAGTCCCCAAATCACCTTCATTGTCCACGCCACCTGCATCAATCCCGTAGGAAGGAGGCGAGTCGTGGGGGGCGGCTGAAGTGGCTTTCTCTCATGACAAAAGAAAGCCGCGACCACAATGTTGCCATGGCTATGTTCTCTCACTGTGTGATCGCAGCCCAGGCACGCGAGGTAGCTTTTATGATCGTGAGAGGTGGGGAGAAATCAGCACATCCAGAAACTACACAGGGGCGGAAATTACATCTTTATAAAGACGCGTCCTGAAAAGCCCCTAAACCCGACACAACCCCTAAACCCAACAAAACCCCTAAACCCAACACAACCCATAAACCCAACACAACCCATAAACCTAACACAACCCCTAAACCCAACACATCCCCTAAACCCAACACATCCCCTAAACCTAACACAACCCCTAAACCCAACACATCCCCTAAACCTAACACAACCCCTAAACCTAACCCAACCCCTAAACCCAACACATCCCCTAAACCTAACACAACCCCTAAACCTAACACAACCCCTAAACCCAACACAATCCCTAAACCTAACACACACCCTAAAAGCCTAACATTTAACCGTACATGTATATAGCATGGCTGAGTGTAGTAGCCAACATACATTTAATTGAGTTGAGCTATCTGTAGTTAAATGATGGACAGAACACATCACGACCTCTGGTGTATACTGCTGGAATATTAGTGATATATGATGAAGACTGATATTTCAGACATTTCCTTTCTTAAAAGTGTTGGATAGCAGACTTACTAAAAATGTCAAAGCTGTATTGCATCAATTTAAAATTCTGTTTGTTGATTGGTTGGACTTCATGGGAATAAAGGTTACAGTTTTTCATTCAAATCAAGTCGTATGGTTTCTTACGAATTTATGATCACGTACAAATTATTACAAGTTGTTTTTAGACTGTGTTAGAATAAACATAAAATTAACCAGCATGAAGCAGAGGCATTCCATCTACATCTTTTAACTAACTGTACTGTAGCTAATGGTCATTATTCTGCAGCCAGATCTCATGACAATTATATGAACGGGGCAACATTTCTGCAAAATTATATTACGTGGTTTATAACACATATCGCTGCAGTTCTGAGTGGTGGTAACATCTACACTGACGATCATCATACTTTTGAAAAGGTGCTGTCGAGATGTCATATAGTACAACCTCCAGCATCCTTTGAAACAGCAACTGCTGAACTGCCGAAAGAGTTCAATTGAAGTTCATGAACTGTAGATTTCAGAAAAGCAAGAAGAGACTTGAGATGAGAGAGAGTCTGCTACACTATTGAGAGACATGTTTCAGACACTTCACACACAAATACATCTGATGCATTCTCTCTCAAACTATCACCTACACATCTATACACATACAGAGCGCTCCACAAGTCTGAGACCACACTGGAAATCTGGGATTCAAAATGATATAAACAAAGTTTCAGGGTTTTGAAACATTTTAAACAGACCTAAGACTAACAATTAATGAGAAGTCATTAATTTCTAGTTACTTTTAGAAAAACATTTATTTCAAAATACTGTATTGTTCCTTGGTAGCTAATCAAATAACAGATACATGTACAGTATCAATGTAAATAATACATTAAAACAATTGCATGTTTCTGTGAAGAGTTTCTCAATTGGGATAATATTGCTTCAAGTTTATGTAGGCCCCTATGAAAATGAAGTTTCATTTTTGCCTAAATTCATTTTTGCCCTCCAAATTCTGGTTTCAGTTCCATGTTTTAAAGTTTAATCAATGTAATCATCAAAATAGTGTCTAATCAAATGAATTAATAATACAAATCAAATGACAATAAAGCAATTACTTTTCAACAAACCATTGCATTTCTTAATTAAATGAAGTGCTCCCGTCACTATCCTCACGCAGAATCTAAACACAACATTGGTCTTCTTTTTGTGCACAACAGAATGTCACTTAATGAATGAAGACATTGATAAGATATTGCTTAAATGTAAAATAATAATAATAATTACAGTAAATATTCAATTTCTCTATACAGTACTGTAGTATTATATTTTGTCAATACATATTCTTTTCATGTCAAGCTTTCATTTTGAATTATATTTTGCTGTTGTTGTTGTATTGCTGCCATTGATTGTTTTTGTTTTGTATATTCTAGCTTTTATTTTGAATCAAGCTTTTATTTTGACGTGAAGGCTTATTCCAGTCTGTGTTTTTGACGGTAGTTTCACATCTCCTGTTAATACATTGGTTATATGGGCCAGTGTGATTATTAAAAAGTAAAATTCTGCAATTTAATTATAGAATTAAATAGTCTGCAGGCGCTGCACACTTCACAATGAATGAGAGCTCTCTTCTGTCATGAACTACAACAATCACAAATGTGTTTAAAGCGGATGAACAGCTTCATACATTCACTTTGAAGTGCGCAGCACATGCAGACTGTATATTTATTTAAATAAATTGTGTAATTTTGTAGTTTAATAATCATACTAGCACATTTCACTGTTTTAACTGGATTAATTGTCCATTTCAGTGTAAAAGGAGTAACAACATGCACTCAAATAAGCGTGTGAACATTTGAAAAGCGCAGAAACTGAATTAAGTCGGTGTGTGGTACAACCGGTGCTGCAGAAACACTGTTCTCATTACATCTTATTTGTTTTAGTACTGACTTAGTACAGAAGTACCGGTACTTTTCACAAAACTAGTAACATGTCAAAATATTGCATTACTCCTTTAAAAAGTTACAACTTACAGTTACTTTTAATGGAAAATGTGTTTAGTTACTTTATTTCTTACAGCTGGCTGAGACTCTCTGTTCAGTGTGGTAGCACTTGCCAGGTTTTTATTCTACAATAGATGTGGCACTTGTTGCTGTGGACAAGTGTCTGTCCCCGGACTTAAGTAACACACAAACAAGTAACTCAGATATGCAACATGATCTCTGCAACATGATCACTCAGAAAATCACCATGTTGCAACTGGATGTATCGGTACCAGGAGTAAAGTGCCATCTCCCAACAGAGATCTTTGCATCAATTCTACCATGGTCACCTTTTAAGACTCATAAAATAAAGACACTCATTTATTGCCACCTACTGGCAAATGGTCACTGAACAAACCCTGAACACAGACTAGCAAAGTGACAACAATCGTGATGCATACCAGTGCTCTTGGCCAATCAGAGTCAAGGACTAGAACTAATGCTCAGAGTAGCAGCTATAATGTGAATCAGCTGTTCACCAGCTTCTGTGTATATAACTGCACAGAACACATACAGACCAATTATTAACCACAGTTTACATGACAGAGACTAGATCTAACAGAGGGATGACACATTATTAACATTATTATGTAGTAACAGCTTTATAAAGCAATAAAGCACTTGAGGTTGTATTATACTGTGATCATACTCACTCCACTGTGTGTTGTGTCTACACGTTTTAACCATAATCATATTCATAATATGATGATCTCAAGTGCCTTAGTGCTTAATATACACTAATACGGGCCATTCATACAGAATGCATTTTTGCCTCCATCCAGGCTGTTTTTCCAATTGTTTTCCCTAAAACATTCTCATCTAATGAAATTTACACTGAACTCATGGAGTTGAATTAAAGACAGATCTAGTTGGCACAAGCATTGAAGTGCAAATGGTTCTGGTCGGGTCACACCCAAAGTACAAGTGAGCAAGAGAGAGAGAGAGAGAGAGAGAGATTCATGAGACATGTTAATGGATGATTAGCAGAAAGTATCAGGTGCTCTGTCTGTCTAAACATGAATTATGATAATTATGATAATGATGATGTCACTGTCACTGATCTCCCTGTCTTTCCTTGCTTTTATGCTTCACGCTCCCTTTTCAATAATCACTAATCACCTGCACCTGTCTCTTGTTTCCGTTTCACTCGTTAAATACTCTGTTCTCCCTTCACTCGGGGTCTGGTCTCGTTAAACGTTAAGCGTTTATCGTCAATGGTTTATAGACTCACTCCTTCGTTCCAGTGATTTTTCCTGTCTCCACGCTCCTTTGTCGATCCCCCTATCTCCACGCTCCTTCGTTCCTGTGATCTTCCTGTCTCCTCGCTCCTTCGTTCCTATTATCTTCCTGTCTCCACGCTCCTTAGTCGGTCCTCCTATCTCCACGTTCCTGTTCTTAAAATCCAGGCTCTTCACTCCTGTACTCCAGCGGAGATCTCGGAAGCTCTACGATCTCAGAAGCTCTACGATTTCGGAAGCTCACCGATCTCCCAAGCTCCACGCTTGCCCAAGCTCCGTGCTCATCCACTCCAGTGACATAACGCCAAACTCCGCGCTCATTCTCCAGTTCCACTCTCATTCATTCCAGTGACGTCAACCTAAGCTCCACACTCATCCAAGCTCTGCGCTCGCTCTCCTTTTCCACGCTCATTCACTCCAGTTACGTCACGCCAAGCTCCGCGCTCATTCTCCAGCTCCTCGCTCATTCACTCCAGTGACGTCACGCCAAGTTCCGCGCTCATTCTCCAACTCCATGCTCATTCACTCCAGTGACGTCAGTCTAAGTTCCACGCTCAAGCTCTACCTCATTCTCCAGCTCCACGCTCATTCAATCCAGTTAAGTCAGCCCAAGCTCCACGCACTTCAGATACTCATCTCCTTTCCATTAACACTTTTATTGAATAAATACGACCTCCTGGTTTAATACTATTCCTGTGTCTGAGCGCCATCTGTTACAGTCACACAATGATTCAGGAATGAGTTAAAAATAACATATATTTTAAAAAGCATGTAAAATTAGCCTAAAACGCCTAATCAAGGCATACCCAAAGTAAATTTAAAGCTGTTCTTGAACCCTTTGGAGTACATGCATGGTTTTGGTCTCTTTTGAAAGGTGACACTCTGAAGTTTCTTCCCCAGCAGTCAGAATTACTGTAAGTGCTACTGATGTTGAGTAATAGAAGTTTGAACACAGTGAAATAGAAGTTTGTTTTTCCGCCTGAATTTTTTTTTTGCATACAGATGCCTGCAGATGACTATAACTTGTAGCTATTAGCTTGAAAACAAAATGGGATTACAGCATGAAGCCTTACCTTGTCCAAGTACAAATTTCATAACAATACCACAAAAAATGACTATTTACACCTGTTTTTTCTAAGGTTACACCCAGGCGTTTTACAAAAGTGCCTTTTGGATACTCCAAAAGGACCCTTGGTAACCATGGCCATATACCTAGGATAAAAAGGCTACTACTTTTGAACGCTTCAACGTACAGTCATAATTTTGGGCTCTAATGAAATATGACACTTAGAGCTATCACATTCCAGATCCAGATCCACTATTAGTTTTGCTGACACAGAGTAACTGATGCATAAACACATTAGAGTGCCTTTTCCCTTCTTGAAACTAAACGTTGTGCATATAAAAGAGTCAAAACTAGTGCTATGGTGGAAAATGTGTTTATATAAAAAATCCACATCTAACTATTTACATACATTTTTACAAAAAGTATTTACAAACAATTATGCAATTTTACAAGTTTCTAGCAACATGCCAGTCATAGTAGCAGTCCCGTTTTGGTAAAAAGCACAAAGGCACATCACAGGAGGAGCACTTCACTGGTGTCTTTGCATGACACTGCCTGCACTTCAGACAACCAGCGGTGCAAGATTTGGTGATGTGCACCGGCCTGTGATGTGCACTTTGTGGAGCAGGAGATACGGGTCTGGCTGTGGAGTGAGACCCCAACTCTGCCAGCTCCTCTGCAAGGGTCTCTCTGAAAGCCTTCTGGTTCATTGGGACCTCTACTTTTCCTTTGGTGATCCGTGGTCCTCAGCCTCTTGGTCTTCTCCTGCTGGCAGAACCTCTCTTGGGAGTTTGGAGATGGGGCTCCTCTCTTGAGGTGCTGTCCCGCGGCTCCACTCTATGTGGCCGCTTGCTGAGTGGGGGAGAAGTATCCGGCTCACAATCGCTCAGATATTTGCCTATAGTGAACATAAAGAAATAAATGTCACTTACAAAGCTAGACAAAATGTTTCCATCTTTTCTGTATTCAACCTTTTTACAGCTTGCTTCCTCACATCTCAGCAATTTACACAATGAAACACACACACACACACACACACACACACACACCTCCCCCAAACTTATATATAAATATATATATGTGTGTAAATATATATTCGTGTATGTATATTTACTGTAAATACTGTATGCTTTGGCAATGAAAACATCTATATACCACGCTAATATATCTAGATCGGCATCAAGCAATGAAACAAAGGCGTAAGAAAAAAAAAGCGCACACGCAAAAGCAGTCTCATATTCAACGTGTATATATCGTTTTTCTTTTCAAGTATGTAAATATATATTCGTGTATGTATATTTACTGTAAATACTGCATGCTTTAGCAATGAAAACATCTGTATACCACGCTAATATATCTAGATCTGCATCAAACAAGCAGGCTAAGCCTCATACACACAAAAACAAACAAAGAAATACAAACAACTCCCCCAACCAGTTCAAACACTCACTAGGGAAACACGCGACAAAAGGTAACACAAAATGTGTATTCATTATTCAAACTAAAGCTTATTTATGCGGAATATACAGTAATATATGTTATAAAATACAAGAAAACACTTACATGTCCAGAGTAATGCCTCCTCCGTCCATAAACATTTCCTCCGCTTCGGAATCAACATATGACAAAGCATCCGTATTTTTCTTCAGAGATTTCATCTCCAGACACATCACTTTCACACCGAGTGCATTCTTCCAAAACATCCTGGAGGGAAAATCTTGTTTTCCTCGTCCGTTTCGCCATATTTAAATCTCCAAATGTGTAAACAGTTCCAAAAGGACACGCCTCTGCTTTTACGCACAGAGGCGCAAATCACTCGGTAATGGCAAGACAACTTTGCGCACACACATTACAGAAACATGCAGTAAACATCCCACTAAAGCCGCATATCATTGTTTTCAGAATTTCATTGGCTATACGATGCGCCAGTCATCTGCAAACTTGGCTGTAATTTGCTTGATCTTTACACAAAGGAATGGGGGGAGGCCCTTACATTCCACACAGACTGTGGTTGGCTATTGAAGGCTTTGGACAGGACATGGAAGCTCCTATTGGGTCAAATGAGGTGTCAATCGAAAGGTCAGAGTCCAGCAGCGATGATAATACCGGATATATGATTTTGTTTACATCTGAACTGAAGTTATGATCGATAATATGTGAAAGATTAGGCACAGCTGCCGGGTACTTTGAAATGATGCAACAAGAGTCTGTGGGTATTTATTGATGTAATAATGTGATTTGGACTAAAAATTTTACTTGATTTGATCGTTTGGATATTTGACAATGTAACAACACCATTTTTGTCGGGATATTATGGATCAGTGGACTACCATGAGGCTTCATTGGTGAGTTGCCTAAATTTTGTTATTGTTTGTTTATATGTTGGTGGTCTGAAAAAGATATAGATTGTACTTGCTGTTGTGATTGTATCTTAAAATGGTTTATATCAATAGAAAATCAAGAAATTGAGCTTTCCAAAGATATGTGGCATGTGTACCAATGTACACACAGCAGTGTGTACATCGAATAGTTATTTTTTGTTTACATTGAAGGCCCGTCGGCGGGCCTTTACACTAGATGGCGTTACAACTGAAACAGAAAAGGTGACACAAACCTCTCACTGAAGAGGGAAAACAAAATCAAAACATAAACTAGAGTAAGAAAATAACTAAGACCGACCAGGAACAGAGTGACCACTAACTACACTCACAAAATGATCTGACAAATGCAAGCGGGAAGAGGGCACAATATATACAGGAATAGCACATGAGGATAGGTGAAGGCAATTAACATGACAAGGACTTAATGAGGGAGAGTTATGAGGGTAACAAGGAGGCGGGATCAGGGAAGCACACAGCTAACAGAAACACAGACACAACCAATTACACATACACACAACAAACAGAAAACAGACAATGACCAAAGGGCAGACAGACACAGACTGTCATCACAGTCACAGTGATGAAATCACCATTACGTTACATTTTGATCATGATTATGTAGATTACTTTTCTTCAAATCAACATGTTCATAAAAAGTGCACGAGAAACTAAAATGTGTCAAATAATAACATAAAATTATGTGATTTTCATAAATTCACATTAATTTACAGAGAAGGGTAAATTAATTCTGACAGTGAGTAATGTGGTTGCATAATTTATATTATTTTTCACTTACACATTTATATTCTGACCAACTCTCAATTTGTAAAAATACTAATTTGATACTGAAATATTATGCTATGTGTTACAAGGAGTGAGGTCACAGGAGCAGGATCTAAACGCAGCTAAAAAGTTTTTAATAAATAAACAAAGCACAGATTAATGGGGTTAACATCCATGAAGGGTAAAACACAGGAACAGAGAAAACATGAACAATGGGTACGGGTCAAAAACAGGAGGTCAAAACACATAACAACTGGCAAAGACTAAGCAAACAATAGGGCATTAAATACACAATGGATAATGAGGTAAATTAAATACAGGTGTGAAACAATGGGGAACAGCTGGAAGTGATCAGAGCAGGGGATTAGGGGAAGTGTATTCCGGGGTACAGATGACAGAGGCAAAACACAGGGCAGAAAACAGTGAATCGTAACATAACCCCCCCTTGATGGGCAGTTCGTGATGCCCAAGGAGGGCAGGAAGGGGAGACAGGGCCAAGATGGAGCTGGAGATCAAAGAGTCCAGAGCAGAACAAGCTAGTGTTCAAAGGACCCAGGAGACCAGATCAGATCAGGTGGTCGACCATGGGGCCAAGGAAACCAGGGAAGATCAGGCGGGTGACCAGGGGACCAAGGGAACTAGGGCAGATCAGGCAGATGGCCATGAGATCAGGTATACCAGAGCAGACCAGGTGGATGATCTGGAGACCCAGAAGACCAGAGCAGATCAGGCAGACTGTCAGGAGACCCAGAAGACCAGAGCAGATCAGGTGGATGGCCAGGAGACTCAGAAGACCAGAGCAGATCAGGCGGACAACCAGGAGACCAAGGATACCAGAGCAGATCAGGTGGATGGCCATGAGACCCAGAAAACCACCTCAGGGTAGGGACTGGATCAGGAGGCCTGGTTGGCGGCCACAGTGCTGAAACAGGGTCAGGAGGCCTGGGTGGCAACAACAGACTAGAGACTGGAGCCATGGAAGACTCTGAGGGTGGAGCCGTGGAAGGCGGAGCCATAGGAGGCTCAATGGGTGAAGCCATAGAAGGCGGAGCCATGGCAGACTCAAGGGGCGAAGCCATATTATTATTAACCTTTATTTAACCAAGAAGGCGGAGTCATGGGAAGCTCGAGGCTAAGAGTCCATTATGACTGGGAAATTACCTCAGTGTTCATGAACATGAGCAGAGTTTTGGGAGTGAACTCTGTGGTCGTGGGCATAGACAGAATCTCAGGAGCAACCTCTGTGGTCGTGGGCATGGTCTGAGACTCGGGAACGACCTCTGTGGTCGTGGGCATATGCGAAGACTCTGAGATGACCTCTGTGGTCGTGAACATGGGCATAGTCTCGGAAACAACCTCTGTGGTCGTAGGCATGAACATAGTCTCAGAAATGACCTCTGTGTTCATGAACACTGGCAGAGACTTGGAAACGACCTCTGTGGTCGTGAACACTGGCAGAGACTTGGAAACGACCTCTGTGGTCATGAACACTGGCAGAGACTTGGAAATAAGCTCTGTGGTCGTGAACACTGGCAGAGACTTGGAAACAGATGCCTTTCTCCTCCTCCAGGAGGCCAAAGTTGACAGTGCAGGCTCTGGGACGGATGAAACTCCCATCTTATTGGCCATGGCATGTGTGGCTGTTGGCTCATTTGCCATGGTAGGCCTAGGAGTTGGCTCATTGGCTGTGGCAGGTGTGGGCGTTGGCTCGTTGGCCATGACCGGTGCGGGCGTTGGCTCGTTGGCCATGGCAGGTGTGGCCGTTGGCTCACTGGCTGTGGCAGACATGGGAGTTGGCTCACTGGCCATGGCAGGCAGGATAATTCACTTGGAGTACTGATAATTCAATTTGGAGACAAGTGCCGAGAAAGTATGGAGTTGTGGAAGGCAAGTTTATGACATGGCATGGAACCAACTCCGACTTGATTGAGATATGATGTGGAACAGACTGAAACTTGACTGCAACATAGCATGGATCAGACTCAAACTTGACTGGGACATGGAGTGGAGCAGGCTGAGGCGTGGCTGTGACAAGGCATAGAGCATACTCAGACATGGTTGTGCCATGGCATGGAGCAGGCTGAGGCGTGGCTGTGACATGGCATGGAGCAGACTCAGGCGTGGCTGTGAAATGACGTGGAGCAGACTACCAGTAGGGAGAGGAGGATCCTCTGAATCAAGAGTTTCAAGAGTTAAACTCAAGTATTCCTCCCATGTTTAGTCTCATGTCGCCGGCAACTCCCTCCACTGGTGTGCAATGAGTCTGATTAAGTCTCTCTTTCAGATTTTTGTAACCATAAACTAACATTCTCAGAATGTTGCTTGGAGTTTTTTGTTTGACAACCTAAGAAGAACCAATACAGAATGTTCTCTAATGGTAATTTGGACTAGTGTTCTCACAACATTGCAGAGAGTTTTTTTTTGTCCTCCACTTTTCTCCCCAATTTGGAATGGCCAATTCCCAATGCACTCTAGGTCCTCGTGGTGTCGTAGTGACTCGCCTCAATCCGGGTGGCAGAGGAAGAATCTCAGTTGCCTCCACGCATCTTATCACGTACCTTGTTGAGTGTGGAGGCTTCATGCTATTCTCCACGGCATCCATGCACAACTTACCATGCACCACACAGAGAGCGAGAACCACATTATAGTGACCACTCTACCCTCTCTAGCAACCAGGCCAAATTGGTTGCTTAGGAGACCTGACTGGAGTCACTCAGCACGCTCTGGATTCGAACTAACGACACCAGGTGTGATAGTCAGAGACAATACTCGCTGAGATACCCAGACCCCCTGCTTTTTCTTTTTATGAGTTTGAACATAAAATGTATAGTCCACTTTTTATTGTTTGGAAAAGGGCAGTATGATTATTCTGTTAAACATCTAGTTTTGTGTCCCACAGAAGGAAGTCATACAGTTTTGGAATGACATGAGTCTCAGTAAATTATGACAGAATTTTCTCTTTAAAATCCATCCTGTCTAGACTGTTTCTGTGTATTTCTGTGGTGACCACACCCATGATAATGCTGTCAACATCACACCTAGGTATGCACTGTCAAATAATCACACTGTCAGATAATCAATGATCAGTGATGCCAGAGGACACAAGTCTCTCCTGCTCTTCGTTCTGCGGTGAAGGACGTGTGATGAATCAGCAATCACTGTTTTATTCCCAGCGGCTGTGAATCCCTCACAGCTGTAACAAATCGAGTCGATCATACTGATATCAATCACCCTCTAATATCAGCAGTCATCACTGATCAATGGCACATCAGATCAATATTGATGTCTGTTGGCAGAGACCCTGTGGTCAAGGACTGATAAAAACAAGAGATGTCTGCAGCCTTCTTCTGACATAGTCTATAACACTAAATATTTAATTAGAATGACATGAAATTACAAGACTGGTAGAGTCTACCACAGACAAAGAGAGAGGCAGAGGTGCTTTTATCTCTTCTCTTTTAATAAACACATTATTACATACAATTATAATCAAAAGAGAAATATGGAGAGTGATGATAGCACTCATGGAGGAGGCTGTTATGTGACTACAGTGAGCTCTAGTGGAATCATCATGATATTACCTACATCTTTAGTGAATTATAACATCATCGAGTAATACAAGAAAAGCATTTCCACAGTGACGCTCTATCAGTCGAGCTACCGCACAATTTGATCACAGCTAGCTTGTAAATACACTTGATTATGTACTGCAAATGTTAAAATGAGTCATGCATTTACAGTAAAAGTGTTTTTGTGAGGAACAGGGTGAAAAGTAAGTGTTTATGAACTGATAATCTGATTTTTTTACCTGTGATTTGTGTGAAAGTGAATAAAAGTTGTTGTTATAGCCCCTCTAGTGTTTATTTCACCAGGAAACTGCTGCGATACATACAAGACGTGTAAAATAATTTTGCAAAATGTTGGTATAGTAACATGATTCTGCTAGACCAGGTTGTTCAAAATTATTCAATAATAACAAAAGGCAACATTGTGCAGCTCGGCTCTGCACATTAGCATTCAGTTCTAGTATTTTCCAAAACCCTCTCCTGCCTTAACAACTATAAACTCACAGCTTTCACAGCTGCTTCCCTTACGAATACTAACAGTAGAAACAGGGAAGAAACATGAAATAGATGAATAACACAGTTACTACTGTCCCTGTGACATCAGCACAACATATAAACACTTAACCTGGAGTGTCAGTGTAAGCTTCAGGCATCCTGATGCCATATCCTACACTTTTGTGTTGTCTTTTATTTGTGCCCTGTACATTATTCTAATTTCTTTTAACTTTGAAAAGTGGAAGTGCTTTGAAATTGAAATTTGTAACTGAGTAAGAATATGAAACATATTCTATATTATTATCAGTAGCAGTGTATTATTATCCAACTTTAGGTTGCACTGGTAATAAATCATTAATAAAGTGTCAAAGAATCATCAACACCGGTGTGGAATAAAATCATATGAATAATTATGTACAAAATATAGGACAAATCTTTAGGTAGACACAGTTCCAGACACATTTGAATAGAAAATAGATGATGTGATAGAGGATAGACATGATAGAAACAGCCAGAACATTCAATCAAAGACATTAAAATTATGAAACCATTAAAAGCTAAACAAAGCAAAGCCTAAACTTCAAAAAAATCTCCTCATTCCACTTTTACTAGAGTCACACAATCATACAGCAGCCAAAACCAATTTACCTCCACTGCAGTGACCAAAATCCCTGTATTTAAAAAACCAGCAAATAATTGAACAGACAGAAAAGCAAAAGAGGGCAGGGCTTACAGAGGTGCTGCTGTCTGATAGGGTGTTCATGCTGATTGAAGAGCTCATATTTTCTGAAGAGAACGATGGAGGGGAGGGGCTTCTCTTCTCCAGAATATCCTGTGAGTGCAGGAAGTCTTGCCAGTCATGCTGAATGCTGAACAATTCACCAACATGAATAATAATGAGTCTTTGACAAAAGTTACTAAAAACGAAACAACATTGAATAACGAAGAGAACAATTAAATAATGTTAAAAATTTAATAAAAAATAATAATACAATGCAACACCTATAATTACAGGTAATAATGCAATCCTTATAAATAATAATAATAACAAAATACTGTTAATTGCTGAAAATAATGCAATACTGATAATTAATAAAAATAACATGATACTGATAATCACTGATAATAATGCAATACTTATAATTAATAACAATATGATATTGATAATTACTGGTAATAATGCAATACTAATAATTACTGATAATAATACATTACAGATAACTACATATAATAATGCAATACTGATAATTACTGATAATAATACATTACAGATAATAATGCAATACTAATAATTACTGATAATACTGCAATACAAATAATTACTGATAATAATGTAATACTAATAATTTCTGATAATAATGTAATACTAATAATTACTGATAATAACACATTACAGATAACTACAGATAATAATGCAATACTAATAATTACTGAAAATAATACATTACAGATAATAATGCAATACTAATAATTACTGATAATACTGCAATACAAATAATTAATGATAATAATGTAATACTAATAATTTCTGATAATAATGTAATACTAATAATTACTGATAATAACACATTACAGATAACTACAGATAATAATGCAATACTAATAATTACTGATAATAATGTAATACTAATAATTTCTGATAATAATGTAATACTAATAATTACTGATAATAATACATTACAGATAACTACATATAATAATGCACTACTAATAATTACTGATAATAATACATTACAGATAACTACAGATAATAATGTAATACTAATAATTACTGATAATAATACATTACACATAACTACAGATAATAATGCAACACTAATAATTACTGATAATTATACATTACAGATAATAATGCAATACTAATAATTACTGATGATAATGCAATACTAATAATTACTGATAATAATACATTACAGATAACTACAGATAATAATGCAATACTAATAATTACTGATAATAATGTAATATTAATAATTACTGATAATAATGTAATACTAATAATTACTGATAATAATACATTACAGATAACTACAGATAATAATGCAATACTAATAATTACTGATAATAATGTAATACTAATAATTACTGATAATAATACATTACAGATAATAATGCAATACTAATAATTACTGATGATAATGCAATGCTAATAATTACTGATAATAATGTAATATTAATAATTACTGATAATAATGTAATACTAATAATTACTGATAATAATGCAATACTAATAATTACTGATAATAATACATTACAGATAACTACATATAATAATGCAATACTAATAATTACTGATAAAAATACATTACAGATAACTAAAGATAATAATGCAATACTAATAATTACTGATAATACATTACAGATAATTACTGATAATAATACATTACAGATAACTACATATAATAATGCAATACTAATAATTACTGATAATAATGTAATACTAATAATTTCTGATAATAATGTAATACTAATAATTACTGATAATAACACATTGCAGATAACTAAAGATAATAATGCAATACTAATAATTACTGATAATAATGCAAAACTTAGAATTAATAATAATGTAATACTAATAAATACTGATAATAATGCAATACTAATAATTACTGATAATAATACATTACATATAACTACAGATAATAATGTAATATTAATAATTACTGATAATAATACATTACACATAACTACAGATAATAATGCAATACTAATAATTACTGATAATTATACATTACAGATAATAATGCAATACTAATAATTACAGATGATAATGCAATACTAATAATTACTGATAATAATACATTACAGATAACTACAGATAATAATGCAATACTAATAATTACTGATAATAATGTAATATTAATAATTACTGATAATAATGTAATATTAATAATTACTGATAATAATACATTACAGAAAACTACAGATAATAATGCAATACTAATAATTACTGATAATAATGCAATACTAATAATTTCTGATAATAATATAATACTAATAATTACTGATAATAATACATTACAGATAACTAAAGATAATAATGCAATACTAATAATTACTGATAATAATGTAATACTAATAATTACTGATAATAAAATATTACAGATAATTACTGATAATAATACATTACAGACAACTACAGATAATAATTCATTACTAATAATTACTGATAATAATGCAATACTAATAATTACTGATAATAATACATTACAGATAACTACAGATATTAATGCAATACTAATAATTACTGATAATAATGTAATACTAATAATTTCTGATAATAATGTAATACTAATAATTACTGATAATAACACATTGCAGATAACTAAAGATAATAATGCAATACTAATAATTACTGATAATAATGCAAAACTTAGAATTAATAATAATGTAATACTAATAAATACTGATAATAATGCAATACTAATAATTACTGATAATAATACATTACATATAACTACAGATAATAATGTAATACTAATAATTACTGATAATAATACATTACACATAACTACAGATAATAATGCAATACTAATAATTACTGATAATTATACATTACAGATAATAATGCAATACTAATAATTACAGATGATAATGCAATACTAATAATTACTGATAATAATACATTACAGATAACTACAGATAATAATGCAATACTAATAATTACTGATAATAATGTAATATTAATAATTACTGATAATAATGTAATATTAATAATTACTGATAATAATACATTACAGAAAACTACAGATAATAATGCAATACTAATAATTACTGATAATAATGCAATACTAATAATTTCTGATAATAATATAATACTAATAATTACTGATAATAATACATTACAGATAACTAAAGATAATAATGCAATACTAATAATTACTGATAATAATGTAATACTAATAATTACTGATAATAAAATATTACAGATAATTACTGATAATAATACATTACAGACAACTACAGATAATAATTCATTACTAATAATTACTGATAATAATGCAATACTAATAATTACTGATAATAATACATTACAGATAACTACAGATATTAATGCAATACTAATTATTACTGATAAAAATCCATTACAGATAACTACAGATAATAATGCAAAACTAATAATTACTGATAATAATGCAATACTAATAATTACTGATAATAATACATTACAGATAACTACAGATAATAATGCAATACTAATTATTACTGATAATATATAACAGATAATTACTGACAATAATATTTCAGTTAACTACAGATAATAATGCAATACTAATAATTACTGATAATAATACATTACTGATAATAATACATTACAGATCATTACTGATAATAATGCAGTACTAATAATTACTGATAATAATACATTACAGATAACTACAGATAATAATGCAATACTAATAATTACAGCTAATAATGCAGTACTAATAATTAATGATAATAATGCAATACTAATAATTACTGATAATAATACAATACAGATAACTACAGATAATAATGCAATACTAATTGTTACTGATAATACATTACAGATAATTACTGACAATAATACATTACAGATAACTACATATAATAATGCAATACTAATAATTACTGATAATAATACATTACAGTTAACTACAGATAATAATGCAATACTAATAATTACTGATAATAATACATGACAGATAACTACAAATAATAATGCAATACTAATAATTACTGATAATTATACGTTACAGATAATAATGCAATACTAATAATTACTGATGATAATGCAATACTAATAATTACTGATAATAATACATTACAGATAACTACAGATAATAATGCAATACTAATAATTACTGATAATAATGTAATATTAATAATTACTGATAATAATGTAATACTAATAATTACTGATAATAATACATTACAGATAACTACAGATAATAATGCAATACTAATGATTACTGATAATAATGCAATACTAATAATTACTGATAATAATGTAATACTAATAATAACTGATAATAATACATTACAGATTATAATGCAATACTAATAATTACTGATGATAATGCAATACTAATAATTACTGATAATAATGTAATATTAATAATTACAGATAATAATGCAATACTAATTATTACTGATAATACATTACAGATTATTACTGATAATAATACATTACAGATAATAATGCACTACTAATAATTACTGATAATAATACATTACAGATAACTACAGATAATAATGTAATACTAATAATTACTGATAATAATACATTACACATAACTACAGATAATAATGCAACACTAATAATTACTGATAATTATACATTACAGATAATAATGCAATACTAATAATTACTGATGATAATGCAATACTAATAATTACTGATAATAATACATTACAGATAACTACAGATAATAATGCAATACTAATAATTACTGATAATAATGTAATATTAATAATTACTGATAATAATGTAATACTAATAATTACTGATAATAATACATTACAGATAACTACAGATAATAATGCAATACTAATAATTACTGATAATAATGTAATATTAATAATTACTGATAATAATGTAATATTAATAATTACTGATAATAATACATTACAGAAAACTACAGATAATAATGCAATACTAATAATTACTGATAATAATGTAATACTAATAATTACTGATAATAATGCAATACTAATCATTACTGATAATAATGTAATACTAATAATTACTGATAATAATGCAATACTAATAATTTCTGATAATAATATAATACTAATAATTACTGATAATAATACATTACAGATAACTAAAGATAATAATGCAATACTAATAATTACTGATAATAATGTAATACTAATAATTACTGATAATAAAATATTACAGATAATTACTGATAATAATACATTACAGACAACTACAGATAATAATTCATTACTAATAATTACTGATAATAATGCAATACTAATAATTACTGATAATAATACATTACAGATAACTACAGATATTAATGCAATACTAATTATTACTGATAAAAATCCATTACAGATAACTACAGATAATAATGCAAAACTAATAATTACTGATAATAATGCAATACTAATAATTACTGATAATAATACATTACAGATAACTACAGATAATAATGCAATACTAATTATTACTGATAATATATAACAGATAATTACTGACAATAATATTTCAGTTAACTACAGATAATAATGCAATACTAATAATTACTGATAATAATACATTACTGATAATAATACATTACAGATCATTACTGATAATAATGCAGTACTAATAATTACTGATAATAATACATTACAGATAACTACAGATAATAATGCAATACTAATAATTACAGCTAATAATGCAGTACTAATAATTAATGATAATAATGCAATACTAATAATTACTGATAATAATACGATACAGATAACTACAGATAATAATGCAATACTAATTGTTACTGATAATACATTACAGATAATTACTGACAATAATACATTACAGATAACTACATATAATAATGCAATACTAATAATTACTGATAATAATACATTACAGTTAACTACAGATAATAATGCAATACTAATAATTACTGATAATAATACATGACAGATAACTACAAATAATAATGCAATACTAATAATTACTGATAATTATACGTTACAGATAATAATGCAATACTAATAATTACTGATGATAATGCAATACTAATAATTACTGATAATAATACATTACAGATAACTACAGATAATAATGCAATACTAATAATTACTGATAATAATGTAATATTAATAATTACTGATAATAATGTAATACTAATAATTACTGATAATAATACATTACAGATAACTACAGATAATAATGCAATACTAATGATTACTGATAATAATGCAATACTAATAATTACTGATAATAATGTAATACTAATAATAACTGATAATAATACATTACAGATTATAATGCAATACTAATAATTACTGATGATAATGCAATACTAATAATTACTGATAATAATGTAATATTAATAATTACAGATAATAATGCAATACTAATTATTACTGATAATACATTACAGATTATTACTGATAATAATACATTACAGATAATAATGCACTACTAATAATTACTGATAATAATACATTACAGATAACTACAGATAATAATGTAATACTAATAATTACTGATAATAATACATTACACATAACTACAGATAATAATGCAACACTAATAATTACTGATAATTATACATTACAGATAATAATGCAATACTAATAATTACTGATGATAATGCAATACTAATAATTACTGATAATAATACATTACAGATAACTACAGATAATAATGCAATACTAATAATTACTGATAATAATGTAATATTAATAATTACTGATAATAATGTAATACTAATAATTACTGATAATAATACATTACAGATAACTACAGATAATAATGCAATACTAATAATTACTGATAATAATGTAATACTAATAATTACTGATAATAATACATTACAGATAATAATGCAATACTAATAATTACTGATGATAATGCAATGCTAATAATTACTGATAATAATGTAATATTAATAATTACTGATAATAATGTAATACTAATAATTACTGATAATAATGCAATACTAATAATTACTGATAATAATACATTACAGATAACTACATATAATAATGCAATACTAATAATTACTGATAAAAATACATTACAGATAACTAAAGATAATAATGCAATACTAATAATTACTGATAATACATTACAGATAATTACTGATAATAATACATTACAGATAACTACATATAATAATGCAATACTAATAATTACTGATAATAATGTAATACTAATAATTTCTGATAATAATGTAATACTAATAATTACTGATAATAACACATTGCAGATAACTAAAGATAATAATGCAATACTAATAATTACTGATAATAATGCAAAACTTAGAATTAATAATAATGTAATACTAATAAATACTGATAATAATGCAATACTAATAATTACTGATAATAATACATTACATATAACTACAGATAATAATGTAATACTAATAATTACTGATAATAATACATTACACATAACTACAGATAATAATGCAATACTAATAATTACTGATAATTATACATTACAGATAATAATGCAATACTAATAATTACAGATGATAATGCAATACTAATAATTACTGATAATAATACATTACAGATAACTACAGATAATAATGCAATACTAATAATTACTGATAATAATGTAATATTAATAATTACTGATAATAATGTAATATTAATAATTACTGATAATAATACATTACAGAAAACTACAGCTAATAATGCAATACTAATAATTACTGATAATAATGTAATACTAATAATTACTGATAATAATGCAATACTAATCATTACTGATAATAATGTAATACTAATAATTACTGATAATAATGCAATACTAATAATTTCTGATAATAATATAATACTAATAATTACTGATAATAATACATTACAGATAACTAAAGATAATAATGCAATACTAATAATTACTGATAATAATGTAATACTAATAATTACTGATAATAAAATATTACAGATAATTACTGATAATAATACATTACAGACAACTACAGATAATAATTCATTACTAATAATTACTGATAATAATGCAATACTAATAATTACTGATAATAATACATTACAGATAACTACAGATATTAATGCAATACTAATTATTACTGATAAAAATCCATTACAGATAACTACAGATAATAATGCAAAACTAATAATTACTGATAATAATGCAATACTAATAATTACTGATAATAATACATTACAGATAACTACAGATAATAATGCAATACTAATTATTACTGATAATATATAACAGATAATTACTGACAATAATATTTCAGTTAACTACAGATAATAATGCAATACTAATAATTACTGATAATAATACATTACTGATAATAATACATTACAGATCATTACTGATAATAATGCAGTACTAATAATTACTGATAATAATACATTACAGATAACTACAGATAATAATGCAATACTAATAATTACAGCTAATAATGCAGTACTAATAATTAATGATAATAATGCAATACTAATAATTACTGATAATAATACAATACAGATAACTACAGATAATAATGCAATACTAATTGTTACTGATAATACATTACAGATAATTACTGACAATAATACATTACAGATAACTACATATAATAATGCAATACTAATAATTACTGATAATAATACATTACAGTTAACTACAGATAATAATGCAATACTAATAATTACTGATAATAATACATGACAGATAACTACAAATAATAATGCAATACTAATAATTACTGATAATTATACGTTACAGATAATAATGCAATACTAATAATTACTGATGATAATGCAATACTAATAATTACTGATAATAATACATTACAGATAACTACAGATAATAATGCAATACTAATAATTACTGATAATAATGTAATATTAATAATTACTGATAATAATGTAATACTAATAATTACTGATAATAATACATTACAGATAACTACAGATAATAATGCAATACTAATGATTACTGATAATAATGCAATACTAATAATTACTGATAATAATGTAATACTAATAATAACTGATAATAATACATTACAGATTATAATGCAATACTAATAATTACTGATGATAATGCAATACTAATAATTACTGATAATAATGTAATATTAATAATTACAGATAATAATGCAATACTAATTATTACTGATAATACATTACAGATTATTACTGATAATAATACATTACAGATAATAATGCAATACTAATAATTACTGATAATAATGCAATACTAATAATTACTGATAATAATACATTACAGATAACTACAGATAATAATGCAATACTAATTATTACTGATAATACATTACAGATAATTACTGACAATAATACATTACAGTTAACTACAGATAATAATGCAATACTAATAATTACTGATAATAATACATTACAGATAACTACAGATAATAATGCAATACTAATAATTACTGATTATAATACATTACAGATAATAATGCAATACTAATAATTACTGATAATAATACATTACAGATAATAATGCAATACTAATAATTACTGATAATAATACATTACAGATAATTACTGATAATAATGCAGTACTAATAATTACTGATAATAATACATTACAGATAACTACAAATAATAAAGCAATACTAATAATTACTGATAATAATGTAATACTAATAATTACTGATAATAATACATTACAGATAACTACAGATAATAATGCAATACTAATAATTATTCTTATAATAATGCAATACTAATAATTACAGCTAATAATGCAATACTAATAATTAATGATAATAATGCAATACTAATAATTACTGATAATAATACAATACAGATAACTACAGATAATAATGCAATACTAATTATTACTGATAATACATTACAGATAATTACTGACAATAATACATTACAGATAACTACATATAATAATGCAATACTAATAATTACTGATAATAATACATTACAGTTAACTACAGATAATAATGCAATACTAATAATTACTGATAATAATACATGACAGATAACTACAGATAATAATGCAATACTAATAATCACTGATAATAATACATTACAGATAATAATGCAATACAAATATTTACTGATAATAATGTAATGCTAATAATTTCTGATAATAATGTAATACTAATAATTACTGATAATAACACATTACAGATAACTACAGATAATAATGCAATACTAATAATTACTGAAAATAATACATTACAGATAATAATGCAATACTAATAATTACAGCTAATAATGCAATACTAATAATTACTGATAATAATGCAATACTAATAATTAATGATAATAATACATTACAGATAACTACAGATAATAATGCAATGCTAATAATTACTGATAATAATAGATTACATATAATTACTGATAATAATACATTACGGATAACTACAGATAATAATGCAATGCTAATAATTACTGATAATAATAGATTACATAAAATTACTGATAATAATGCAATACTAATAATTACAGATAATAATACATTTCAGATAATTACTGATAATAATACATTACAGATAACTACAGATAATAATGCAATGCTAATAATTACTGATAATAATGCAATACTAATAATTACTGATAATAATACATTACAGATAATTACTGTTAATAATGCAATACTAATAATTACTGATAATAATGCAATACTAATAATTACTGATAATAATAATACATTACAGATAACTACAGATAATAATGCAATACTCATAATTACTGATAATAATACATTACAGATAATTACTGATAATAATGCAATACTAACAATTACTGATAATAATGCAATACTAATAATTACTGATAATAATACATTACAGATAACTACAGATAATAATGCAATACTAATAATTACTGATTATAATGCAATAGTAATAATTACTGATAATAATACATTACAGATAACTACAGATAATAATGCAATACTAATTATTACTGATAATACATTACAGATAACGACAGATAATAATGTAATACTAATAATTACAGATAATAATGCAATACTAATAATTACTGATAATAATACATCACAGATAACTACAGTTAATAATGCAATACTAATAATTATTGATAATAATAGGTTACATATAATTTCTGATAATAATGCAATACTAATAATTACTGATAATAATACATTACAGATAACTACAGATAATAATGCAATACTAATAATTACTGATAATAATGCAATACTAATAATTACTGATAATAATACATTACAGATAACTACAGATAATAATGCAATACTAATAATTACTGCTAATAATGCAATACTAATAATTACTGATAATAATACATTACAGATAATTACTGTTAATAATGCAATACTAATAATTACTGATAATAATGCAATACTAATAATTACTGATAATAATACATTACAGATAATTACTGATAATAATGCAATACTAACAATTACTGATAATAATGCAATTCTAATAACTACTGATAATAATACATTACAGATAACTACAGATAATAATGCAATACTAATAATTACTGATTATAATGCAATACTAATAATTATTGATAATACTACATTACAGATAACTACAGATAATAATGCAATTCTAATAATTACTGATAATAATACTTTACAGATAACTGCAGATAATAATGCAATACTAATAATTACTGGTAATAATACATTACAGATAACTACAGATAATAATGTAATACTAATAATTACAGATAATAATGCAATACTAATAATTACTGATAATAATGCAATGCTAATAATTACTGAAAATAATACATTACAGATAATAATGCAATACTAATAATTACTGATAATAATGCAATACAGATAACTTCAGATAATAATGCAATACATTTATAGACAATACCTTATTCATAATTCTCTGATAAACACACATACTCACAATAAAACTGTGGTTTCCAGTGGATGTTTGTTCATTGTGATGTTATTCTCCACATCTGTCACCATCTGATTGCTGACAGAAACACATCCATAAACTATGAGCAATTCTGTGAATTTCATAAAAAACAGACTGAACATGTACTTTCCCCCATTATGTTTAAATGGTCAATGTTGTCACGGTGATCTTTAATTTGTGTACTTTACTATTATACATGAATTAATTTTTTTAATAATGTTAATTTTACAAAGACTACTTAACGGCTGTTAGAAAATATTTTTTGCACCCTCTCAGGACATCACAGTTATCATACATACATGAACATGAAAATAACAGACAAGCCAATAAATGGTAGCGAAATGTGTTTATTAATTTGATATTTACTGGAATAGTTAGGAATAGATATGTTCTAATTTACTGGTACGATTTAATAATGCTGATGCAATATAAGTATTTATATGCTGAACTTTGTCTATTATAAGAATGGGCAAGATTTTTATTTGATAAACAGATAACAGATAAATAGCTAATTATTTATGTATTTTTTATTGTGACTTTAGGAATATTCATGTTTCTTCCTGCAGAACTCTTTTGTGCATTTGTAATTTGCTCATTTCCTCACCTGCTGTAAGACAGCATCATCAAGACCAATTCTTTTCTTTTTCTAATTTTCATATAATCAGAAGTAAGGTAACTTAAACTGACAAAATCTAACTTCTAAGCCACAGTGATCTGCACTGCTAAATAGGCAGCAACTTTCTAAGGCAGCATTACACGTGAAATAGAATCTCATAAGTGACTGATTTTGAAAGATCTTCATAGGCAGCAACTCTGTGTGCCGTACAAATAGTGCTCTCCAGATGAAGTGTGCAAGAGACTCGACTCACTTGATTCTAAAAAGTTTAAAAATAGCATGTTGCTGAGCAAATTACATAACGGTCTAATACACACAAAAATAACATACTCCACAGATAAGCTAACTTATCATAGAATCACAATGATTACAGTTTAAGTTGCATTTGAATAAATTCATAAATACATAAAACTGTAAGTGTTTTACATGACACTGGATATTTTCCTTTGAGATTAAAGAAGCATTTATTTAACAGCAACAATATACAGAACAACATCTGATTGTTCATGTTTCATGTCTTTTTTGGAAGGGCTTTTGGTTTAATTTTACAGTAACAACTCACATTTGTAGTTCATATCTTCCGTCATGCAAATGCTGTACACTCTGAAATCTATTGAACTCCACCTGTGAGAGAGAAAGAGAATACAACAGAAAAAACCAATGAAAGTCTCCCTCATTCTCAGAACAGTATGAGTGCAGTAAGTTATAGTTTGTGTAATGATAGCTGAAGCACAGTGTTCTCCGTCTGTTGCTCACGTCGACGTTGTGTTGAAGAAGCGACACTAGGGGTCTCTCTTGAGCCCCAAATATGCCTCTGATCTATGAAAAAAGGCCAATGAGAAGTTGGCGAACAGTATTTGCATACCCCGCCCCCGGACATATGGGTATAAAAGCGTGGAAATACGTTGAGGTCATTCAGAAATTTTCTTTGGAGCCGATGGTGGTGTATGCAGTGAGCTGTGAGTCACACACCCGTTCCTGTTGCTCTGAGCTGATTCTGCTGTTGGATCTACGGTGCACTTCAGCGGCTTTCTGCTTCTCTGCACAGCAGTGCAATTTGCACCTGGGCACTTCGACAGTGCAGTTAAACGAGCAAATACACAGCTGGCGTTGAACGTCCTTTTCAGGACGCATCTTTATAAAGACGTCTTTTCCACCTCTGTGTAGTTTCTGGATGCGGTTGATTTCTTCCCACCTCTGACGGTCATAAATGCTGCCTTGTGTGCCTGGGCTGCGATCACACGCAGGCAGCGTTTTATGAATGGTTCATGTTCTCAGTGCGAGAACATAGCCATGGCAGCTTTGCCGTCGCGGCTTTCTTTTGTCATGAGAGAAAGCCACTTCAGCCACCCCCCACGCCTCGCCTCCTTCCTACGGGATTGACGCAGGCGCCGCGGGCGATGAAGGCGATTTGGGGATTATGACGGGTTCCGTTTTGCCAGGTAAACCCCCTGGAGCCACCCGCCTCCCCGGCACGCTTGCTTGCTTCCGTCCAAGCATGGGATGAGTGATTTCTTTCCAATGGTTCATGTTCTCAGTGCGAGAACATGATATTTGATATTTACTGGAATAGTTTACGGGGCTGCAGTACCCACACTATCAATACCAGAGCTATTTCCTTTGTCTCTGGGTCACCTGGCCCGCAAATGTCAGATCTTTACAGTCCCGGCATGCTGGATGCGGACCCCCCGCCTTCAGACCCATGACTGTCCCCCGGACGGCCGGTTCTGATGAGTCTAGAGGACGCCTACACCGGACCTCCTCCTCAGTCACTAACCGTCGACAAACTCCTGTTCAGAATGCTCATGCAAAACCCTGGACAGAACTCTGCCTTCTGTGGACAAGGGTCCCCTTGCAGCAGCTGTCCCGACGCGTCCTGGCCATGACTGATTCCTCCAAGTTGGGTTCAGGTGCCGCGTGCAATGGGCACGCATCCGTGGGCCACTGGAAAGGGGCCCCGCTGCGCTGGCACATCAATGGCCTACAGTTGCTGACTGTTTACTCTGCCCTTTGGAAGTATCTCCCATTAGTTCAAGACAAACATGTCCTAGTCAGGTCAGACAGCACCACCATGGTAGTGTACATAAATAGCCAAGGCGGCGTGCGCTCCCGCCACATGTCACGACTCGACCCTCGTCTCCTCCTTTGGACCCAGCAGCAACTCAAGCCACTCACATCCCCGGCAACCTCAATGTGATAGCAGAAGCACTGTCACGACAACGCTTGCCCAGTTGAGAGTGGAGGCTTCACCCCCAGTCGATCCAGCTGACTTGGGAACGGTTCGGCAAGGCCCAGGTAGACCTGCTTGCCTCCCGAGAGACCTCCCACTGCCCGCTCTGATATGCCCGAACAGAGGCTCCCTTCAGGGTAGACGCACTGGCACACAGCTGGCCTGCGGGGCTGCGCAAGTACACATTTCCCCCAGCGAGCCTTGTTGCACAGGTGCTGTGCAAGGTCAGGGAGGACGAGGAACAAGTCACCCTATTGGCTCCCTATTGGCCCACCCGGGCCTGGTTCTCAGACCTCGTACTCCTCGCGACAGCCCCTCCCTGGCTTTTTCCCCTGAGGAAAGACCTTCTTTCTCAGGGATGGGGCACGCTCTGGCTTCTGCACCCAGACCTTTGGAAACTCCATGTCTGGCCCCTGGACAGGACACGGAAGATCTAGCTGGTCTACCACCTGCCATCGTAGACACGATCAACCAAGCCAGAGCTACCTCTACCAGGCAACTTTACGCCCTGAAGTGGCGCTTGTTCGCAAATTGGTGCTCTTCTCGGGCTGAAGACCCACAGAGGTGCGCAGTTAGGTCGGTGCTCTTATTTCTGCAGGAGAGGCTGGAGGGGAGGCTGTCCCCTTCCACCCTGAAGGTGTATGTCGCTGCTATCGATGCAGTAGACGGCAAGTCTTTAGGTAAGCACGACTTAATCATCAGGTTCCTAAGAGGTGCCCAGAGGTTGAATCCCTCCCGGCCGAGCCTGTTCCCCTCCTGGGATCTCTCAGTGGTCCTCGCGGGCCTCCAGAGACCTCCCTTCAAGCCGCTAGAATCAGTTGGACTTAGGGCCCTCTCTCTAAAGATGGCCCAACTGATCACGCTCGCCTCCAACAAGAGGGTCGGGGACCTGCAAGCGTTCTCTGTCAGCGACACTTGCCTGGAGTTCGGTCTGGCAGACACATATGTGATCCCAATACCACGACCGGGCTACGTGCCCAAGGTTCCTACTATGCTTTAGAGACCAGGTAGTGAACCTGCAAGCGAAGCTGCCCCGGGAGGAGGCAGGCCCAGCCCTTCGTTGCTGTGTCCGGTACGTGCTTTCCGTACCTACTTGGACCACACGCAGAGCTCTAGATGTTCTGAGCAGCTCTTTGTCTGCCTTGGTGGACAGCGGAAAGGGAACGCTGTCTACAAACAGAGGCCTTCCTACTGGGTAGTTGACACCAGTACATTGGCTTATCACACCTAGGCCGTGCCCCTCCCCTTAGCAGCAGCACACTCCGAGCACACTCGACAAGGAGTGTTGCTTCCACACGGGCACTTGCCAGAGGCATCTCCCTGACAGACATATGCAGAGCAGCGGGTTGGGCAACACCTAACACCCTTGCGAGATCTTATAATCTCAGGGTAGAGTCAGTTTCGTCCCGTGTTTTCTCAGATCCGAGCCGGTAGAATTCGGTAACACGCTGACAGATTGATCGGGTGGACCACTTGCGCCTAGCGCCCTTTCCCTCAGCCAAGGTAAAATTGTGCGCTTTTTTCTCCCAAGAGATCCCACTCATTCGGATCCCTGGATGACTCCTCCCTAGACCTGTGGGTCCGCAGTTCAGCGGAGGAACTCGCCGACCCTATCCACTGTGGGTACTTAACCTACCCTGTACTGGAACAGGTGCTCCACAGGTCAGGACTCCTACATGGACTCCCCCTGTGTGTATCGTCCGCGGTACGGTCCCTTTATGAAGTGGACCCGCGTCTTCCTTAGGCAGTTCTAGCTGCCCTCCGGTTGCCATGTTGTAGCAACTCTTGAGGCTGGATCTACCACTGCGCCACTTTCCACATGTCGCCTAAAAACCCATGTGATGTATTCACCACCTTTACCTCCCCCTTTCGGGCAGGTGTGGCCTCCGCAGGGTCTTTTCCCCCTGAAAGAATAGGAAACTGGGTAAGACCCCCTCCCCTCGATGCGTGTAAGGGCCCTGGCCGTTCTTGCACTATGCGGAGAAACATAGAGAGAAAAGAGGCCCAGCCAGGCTTGGCCCATTCCCAGGTTGGCAAGCGTCACCTTGTTCCCCTGCCGAGGGTAACCAGAAGGATTCCGATTACTTTTTTGGGGCATTGGGGAAGGGTACATGCAGTCTGACACAGCTGGTTGCCTTTGCACGTAAAATACCTGCCCACTCCTGTGTCAGCAGTACATGGCTGTTGCCACTGTTGTGGCCGGACCATTTCCGGCTCCTCAGAAAATTTCTGAATGAACTTGACGTATTTCCCCGCTTTTATACCCGTATGTCCATGGGCAGTGTATCCAAATACTGTCTGCCAACTTCTCATTGGCCTTTTTTTATAGATCAGAGGCATATTCGGCGTTCAAGAGAGACCCTTAGTGTCACTTCTTCGACACAACGTCTCGTTCCCTCCATCAGGGAACGGAGGTTACATACATAACCTAGACGTTCTTCAGTTCACTTCTGAACTCAACTCAAACAACTTCACACAAATCCACAACACACACAAAACACATCAGATACGTGCTGAAGGAACAACAGAAACAAGCCTGAAATTATTAGTGCTGTTTGGTAAATCAATCCAATCACGTTTAATCACCGATCTATATGAATCCCTCACACTCTGGAGACATTTTTGAATGATTTCCCACCTAAATGGCAGACAAAAAAAAATGTTTTGTAGCTCTAAGAAATAATATGGTGTATCGATTGCATGGAATTATTTTATAGAAAACCTATTGAAATATAAATAGTAATTCAGCTTTAGACACTGCTAAGAAAACACCAAAAAGTAGGTGTATGAAACAAAATTCAAAAAAGAAACAAAAGTTAACTATTATTGTTATTCTTCCAGTCACAATTTGCGCTGCAAAAATCAATGACAGCTTTAACAAATCAATGCTGGTAAGTGACCATAGTATAAATGGGATTATCCACCACAAGGTATGCGTTAAACGATTTAAACCCACTCTGCTTGGCGTCGGGTGTTTTTTGCCTCCATGTCACACCTAGCCGTATATTACCCCTTACATATATGCAGGGCTTGACATTGAATTTTGCTCACATGTCACGGTGGATAGTGATGTTCCAAATTCATTAGCCACACTTCGTTTTCACTAGCCAAAATCTCTTGCCCTACAAAAACTAATAAATTCAACTACATGATGAAATTTGAGTGAGGATGTAGTCATGATCTTCCCAAGTTTGGTGGCTGAACAGGTGTTAATGTCAAGCCCTGCTTAAGGCGCGGTCACATTTACCTTTGCACAGTGAAATACAGTCCTCTCAATAGGAATCTGCATAATCGTGAATTTCACGAGATGGATTTCTGTTGGCGAAATTTTTTAGCTCAAAATTAAAGGTGCTGTAAACGTTTTTTAGCCGCTCTACTTCCACAAGACTGAGCCATTGGATTAGCACCCTCTCTCCAAAACCTGCACTCCAAAGATACCAAATGAGCTTTACTGAGACCGACATTTTGTAGAAATGGTTGTTAATAACAACAGCAGCAAAATAGCACCTTCAACTGACAACTGTTGTGAACAACATGGCTTAAAAATGACAGTAAAAAAAATGTGAGAAATCTTAGAACACTTATTTCAGTAATATCTCTCAAGGAGTACACACACACACAAACACACACACACACACACACACACACACACACACACACACACACACACACACACACACAGACACACAAACACGAACACAAAGACACACAAACACACACACACACACTCCCACAAACACACACACACAAACACACACACAGACACACATACAAACACACACACAGACACACACACACTCTCACAAACACACACACACGAACACAGAGACACACAAAAACACACACACACACAGACACACAAACACACACACAAACACACACACAAACACACACACACACACACACACAGACACACACACACACACACACACACACAGACACACAAACACACATAGAGACACACACACACTCTCACAAACACACACACACACACACACACAAACACAGAGACACACAAACACACACACACTCACAAATACATCAGGGACTGAACTGATCATAAATACTTTTATTTACAATTCTACAAAAAATATTTACACAAGAAAATTGTGTATAATTCATATGAACAGTTATCAGGTTAATGCAAATAAGGGGAAACTGCTTTCAGAACATCATTAAGAAATAGCTTTGTGTTTTGGCTGAACATCAAACTGAAATGAAGGATATATAAAAGTCATTCTAACTTTACAGTTTACGACAGCTGGTCTGTTGCTCATTGTGCATCTTTAAAGAGAGGTTGCGGTGATGACCTCGGCCAGATCCTCTATAGTCAGTTGTGCTCGTCTCTCCAGATGTGAACATGGCTCATTGTGGTGTTGATAAACCTGAGATGGATGGCTCCTGATTCTGTGACACACAGGGACTTGACATTGTTCAGATATAATGGGATGGAATGTATAGCCATAGTGTCTCAGGGATGATGACACATTAGCTGAATGATGTCCAAATGTTGACGTATGATATGCTATTTTGTACCCACTGCTGCCGACAGGAGTGCTGGAGACGTTCGTTGAAATCTCCCTTGTTCTCTTGCACAGTCCACCCATTGATACAGAACAGGTAGAGTCTGAAATGAAGCATCCATAGGTTGATATTAAAATGCATGGGAATATTTTCTTGACGTGAATATTTAAGGCTAAACAGATCTTTCAGATAATCAATTTCAATTATTCAAAATGCATAATTAAACCTAGTTGCCTACAGTTTACTGAACAAAATGCATGTGCTAAAAATAAAACTCACCGCTGGTTTGCTGATGTCCCATGGCAGTCATGTTCTTGCCTGTATCTCCACCGATATCAGAGTTGCAATCATTAAAGTCACTGTCACCTTTCCCACTGTCCTTCGATCTTGCCTGATCAGTGGAAACAATGCCGCGGTGAATGGAATAACACACGTTACCTCCACCCAGAACATATGGAGTCGTGGACTTAAAAGAGCAGCTCAATATAAATATCAAATGATCATTCATTTATTTCCACTTGGTACTGGTGCTGCTTGTAGGGTTTAAATTTGCATTTAAGACATAATTTATAGAAATAAATCATAACATATATTGCATTCAAATACATAAAACTAACCTAATTTGAACAGTGTATCTGCCACCTTGCCAGATGGTTATAGGATAAACAATGGGCTTCTTGAGGAGGGGGTGGAACATCTAAATGGGAAATAAATACAGTAAATCAGAATTTATGGAAGATGAATGAAAAAATATGATTAAAATGATACTAAACCAGGGGTTTTAAAACTTTTTCATAGCAATGACCCCAAATATAACCCCCACTGTAGGGGAACCTCCTTTTCAAAACATTGAGTCAACTATCTATGTTGTCATATTAAAAATGTCATTGTTCTAAATTCAAAGCAAATTCTTAAAATATTATCTAGAAAATATTTACCTTACAATATTTAGTAATGTTAGATTTCAGCATTTATATAGTTATCTATAATTAAATAATATTAATATTATTAATATATTTTTACTGTTAACAAATCTGTCTGTCAACAGAATAAAATACTCCTGATTAATTTAATGATTTGTCACAATAATGTCAAATTTGGTCATCTTTTATTTTGTTACTTTTTTGTCACTAATATCTTCCATTTGAAAACAACAGTAAGTAGTAAATAGCAGTAGATAATCCTACCTTGCTGTCTGAATCTTGACTTTGCTCCTCATAAGAATAAGACGAGTATTCTCTTATAGAGGAAATTTGCTCACTGACAATAGTGCTGGATTCAAAGCATCTTCTGGAATCGGATATGTCAAAAGTGTCCATTGAGTCTGGAGCATTGGCGAAGAAACTTTCTGAGTTTGGGTTCTCTTTCCCAAAGTTTGAATTTCTTTGGCTGGGCCTATGTGAGAGTGCAACTGCAAGAATAGCAACCAATAAGAGCATGCAACCAGCTCCGAGAAGAAGAATAACAATGAGGGAAGCCTTGAAGTCTGTCCTTTGTTGTTCTTCACTTTCTTCTACACCAGTCATTTCAATAGATACGACCACCTGCTCCTCAACAAGCTGTTCCTCCGTGACCACAAAACATATATTGGCAGTGCAAGAAAAAGGAACCCTGCCGCTATCAGTGACCAGCACCTTGATCTCTAGAAAGTCTCCTCGCTTGTAACTTAGAATGTGTTTCAACACGATATCACCTGTATTTCTGTTTATGAAAAACATTCTTGTTTTGTCTTCTAGTAGACTGAAAGAAAGTTTACTGTTCACACCATCATCCATGTCGTGGGCTTTAACTTTTAGGGCAACGTAACCAGCTGGAGTATTGTAGGGTAGAGACACGTGAGCAGAACCATTGACGAGGTCAGGGTGAGTAATGACAGGAGCATTGTCATTTTCATCCACTATTTTGACTTTGATGAGTGCTGAGCTCGACAGTTTTGGTGAACCTCCATCAGTAGCCTCAATACTTACTTCTATCTGCTTTAAATGTTCATAATCAAGAGACTTTACTATAAACAGAGAGCCAGAAACAGAGTCCAATGAAACCAAAGTGCTCAGCGGAGCTCCAGCTATCTCGGTATCAATCATTTTATAAGTCACTTTTCCATTTGCCCCTGCATCTGGATCACGAGCGACTAAAGTGCCAATGTAAGAACCAGGTTCTTTGTTTTCCATAACTGAAAGTTCATAGACAGATTTACTAAACAGCGGAGGGTTGTCATTTTCATCACTCACCCTGATTGTGTATTGTCTTTTTAATGCTAAAAAGGGGCAAACCCAAATCTTCAGCCGTAAATGTCAGATTGTATTCGAGAATCTTCTCTCTGTCCAAAGTGGCTGTTGTGATGATAATAAATGTGTCGCCATAAGCCTGTTGAAGTTTGAAATGTTCATGTCCGTTCAAACTTAAATGCACGTGTCTGTTGACTCCTGAATCCTTATCCGTGGTGCTGATGAGAGCGACAAAGCTTTCCGCTGCTGCTGCCTCGGTGATGTAAGCGATACCTTCGCTCAAGGATGTCATTGGTGTAATGGAGATTTCAGGAGCATTGTCGTTCACATCCACAATTTCAACAGTGACTCTACAAATGGACAGAATAGAGTCGAAACCTAAATCGTACACCTGTACATTGAGCTCTAAGGATTTTCTTGTCTCGTAGTCCACCTGTGATTTAAGAGTCACTGCACCGCTCAATGGATCAATTGAAAAAGAGTCCTTGATCTCATTGACAATGTCTTCCACAAAATCATACCGCATATCACCATTTATGCCACTGCCAGGGTCCGCCGCGTGGAGTTTGAACAAAAGATACCCAGCCGGTGTGTCCTCTTGAAGCTCAAATTTAAGGGAATCAAGCTCAAACTGAGGGCTGTTGTCGTTGGAGTCTAAAACCTTGACTTTAACCATTAGCATTCCCAGCTTCGGAGGATCGCCGCCATCACTTGCCGTAACTTGAAGAGTAAAAGCGTCTTCTACTTCCCTGTCAAGTTCCTTCACCAGGACGAGTTGAGGATATTTAATGCCCTCCTCCCCACTCCTTGTCTCGATACTGAAATGGCTGTTTTGAAATAGGCGATAACTTTGGACGTAATTGTGTCGACATCCCAATCATTTGCGACATCTAACGGGAACCGTGTGCCCACAGCCACATCCTCTGCAATCTCGAGTTGCATCTCGTTATGGGTGAACTGAGGAGAGTGGTCATTGATGTCTCTTACCTGGATCTCGACATGAAAAAGGTCAAACTTGTCCTTCGAAACAACTACAACATCAAATGTGATGAGGAACAGCGGAGACCTTTAGCAGAGGCTTTCCCGGTCTATGCGCTCTCCCACTGTCAAAAGACCGCCGATCTTTTGTATATTGATCAGAGATGAATTTCCTTCTTGCATGAAACGGAAGCTTGTGTTTGGATAATCGGACGTGTCGATTTTCAGATCCAGTGACAGGTTCCCAATAACTGCTCCTGGTTTGGCTTCCTCGAATGTGTAATATCTGGTGGTTGTGCCTCCCACTGTCCAGAGGGTAGAGACTGTAACTAAACAAAGACTCACTAATTTTCTTGCCTCCATTTCTGTTCTAGATTCTAATAACCGGCCATCCGAGGAAGGTTTGGAAGTTCAAGTATCCTCTCAGCAAAGTTTCTATTAACAACTGAAGGTGTTTGGCACTGCTGAATTTAAGTCTCTGTATACAAATGAGAGTCCAGACCAACAAATGGTTTTCCTCTGATGCAAGAAAAATGGGCCTGCCCATTTTCTCTCCCTTTCTCAGGGCCAAAGGGGCAAACTATGTAGGGGGTTTGTCTTTAACAAATGGGAGCTTGTATGTACAAATCCTTAGTATGGATATTTTTTGGTTCTAAGTTTGGTAAAAATTTGAACGTGTTTGGTCTCAACACAAATATTATCCTACCATAACACCTATTTAAAGCAAAATCCATGTAGCAATGTTCAGTTTACTAATACGTTTTGACATTGCAGTTGCTGCCTTCATTGTCTTGCATCACATTAAAAACAGCAAACACTCTTCAACTTGACATGTAAAACAGAGTGTGCTTATGTTGCACACGACTATTAAAATATACTTTAATGTGAAATTTACATTAATGGTAAATACACTTGAAGGCTCTTAGCAAAGCTAGACAATCTTAAAACACATAGATTGTGTCATTTCACAGGCTGTTGGCCCAGCCAGTGTCTCACCAGATTTTGGGTCTGAACATATGTTGAGGTGACAAATGCAGGTCTGTGCCTTAACAACGACATTTTCACACCATGTGAACCACAGAGCTAGAGGCCTGTCAGCCAACCACATGCCAGTGCTGCAAAGCACATTCATTTGTTCTTAGTACCTAACATGTTTTGAATGGAACCTACAGGACAGTATCCTACAGGAACCCTGCTCTATGGAGGACAAAACACTGATCTGTGCTGTAATATACTGTATGTGAAAGTAATTCTAATACAGTGTCTTCTATTGCAGTGTGCTAAAACAGCAGGGCAAGTGTTTACTTAGAAAAACAAGTAACGAATTGAAGAAAATGGTCAGTGGCGCACCATTTAAAGCGAACTTGAAAGTTATTTAATCATTGCTTTTGTTGCTTTCAGGGTTCAACACAAGTTGATCTCAATGGACAGCATTTGTGTCATAATGTTGATTATCACAAACATTAATGTGGACTCGTTCCTCCTTTTCTTTAATAAAAGCACAAATGTGTGTTCCAGTGAGACACTTCCAATGGAAGTCAATGGGGTTTAATCTGTACACATTAAAATACTGTTTCTAAAGTACAAACACAAGACTGATGAATAATATGTGTGTGAACATGATTTTACTGTCATTAAATCACACTGAACACATCTGTGGAAAACTATTTTACAACTTCATCACTATGATGATATAATATCAACAAACCCTAAAATAACTGTAATAATTTAAACAACTTTACAGCTCGAATAATACACGAGTTTAACAGATGAATTAATACAAGTGCTTTTATTAAATTATAATCTTCACATTTCTGTCTTTAAACCTCCAGAAATAAACCCCATTCCCGCCTCCTCTTTCCCCATCTTAAGAACCCAGTCACAAACACTAACAAGATTTTCCCCAGAAAACAAAAAAACAAAAACAGTAAATTGAAAACGTGTTGAGTCCAATAGTGGGGCATGTTGTCGCACTGGAACCTGCTATTACACAAGATGTCTCATGTTAATATGTACACCTGCATTAAACAGTCTTAAAGGCTTTTCAGCTAAATGTAACAATTATGAAGCAATGATTCATGAAACAATAGAAATGGAAAGGACAATTGATTCTACACACCCGGTCCATTATTAAGCTAATCAAACCTCGAGAGGGATAAAGGCCGACTGCAGAGTATGGTGCGGGAGGGAGAGATCGTTTATGTCATGTGTAACGCAGTTCCATGGAAAGGAGGCGGCGAGAACCGACTTGGCAATATAAATAATATTTTAATGAGAAACTTAAACAAAAACACAAACACACACATGACAGACATGTCCGTAAACGATCTCTCTCTCCCGCACCATCCTCTGCAGTCAGCCTTTATCCCTCTTGGAGGCTTGATTAGCCTAATACGGGACCGGGTGTGTAGAATCACGACCCGGACCCGCCCTCCGCCCTGCCACATTAATGTATGCATAATAACATTGTTTTGGACAACAAATAATGTATTTGATAAATTGTAGAAATCTATCACCTTTAAAACAAATGCAAAAAACTGCCCTGTTTAAAGTGGGACAACATGCCCTGACATGCCATGACCTGACTTTCATGAAACATACCTTTGTCCTGTGAACACATCTGTGCATGTTACAGTTGCAATCATTTATCAGAAAGAACTTATGCATAATTTACTGATTATTAGGCATGTCAACATTTGCTCTGACGATGATTTGATTTATTTTTGATTATTTACACAGCAATTGCGATGCATCATATGCAAAATAAATAAAAAGTGAGGTAATTACAGTTAATTAAGACAGCACCAGACTTCTTGAGCACTAGAGTCACAGGAGGGTTGATGTGTGGCTGCAAATATAAACTGAAAATTTATTTGTAATGTGACATGCATGTTCACATTTTCTTGGGAAACAGTGTTTTTAAAAACAAATTAAATAAAAAATGTAATGAGTTCATACTGCAGTTTAATGCATTTAAAATGAATGATTATATGTTCATCATAATATGCATTTAGTAATCAGAATTAGAATGGATTGCCTGTCAGTACCAGATTACATTTGAGAAGTAATCTACCCAGCTCTGTGTTTTTTTATTTAAAATAATTTAAATAAAATAAATAAATAAATGAAATGATTTAGTGAATGAATTAAAAATGAACACTAATGAATTGTTGCAATATCTGCAATAAAGCAAATTTTAAAAGTGGATGTTTTAGAAAAATGCCATGACTAATGTTTATTTATCGATTCACTTCTTACAAAGTGTAGTTTTTTAAGGGTGCTCAAGCATCTGCTGAACTTGCAGAACACACTTCTCTGTATTTAGGATTCCCAGACTGATTCAGTGATGCTGAGGTGCTAAAGGAATGTTTGGAAATATAAAATTTATATTATTAAATGACACACTAAAGCAGATATACAAGATATAAAGATGTAAAACAACTATGTAGAGACAAATGGATCTGTGAAACATCTAATAGGCCTAAGACTTTTTGACAGTGCTGCACTTGCATTGCTATCACAGTGAGGGAAGCGTGTGTGCTGCGTGCATTTTAGAACAGTCTTTGCAATGGGAAACGGCCCCATGATGCCTTAAAATGCTGAATCTGAAGACAGTTTGAGAGGTGTCAGAACAGAGCCATTGTGTGTGTGTATTTCCTGCAGCTCACAGCACATAAACATGAGCATCTGTGTTAATTAATTTAATAAACAATGTTGACGACGACAGAGAGCAGTGGTAAACAAAAAAATACATCAAAAACTCAAGAGAATCATCACAAGCACTTTAACTGACACTGCAAACACTGACTAATGTTTTCACACACACACACACACACACACATACACACACACACACACAAACACAGAGACACACACACAAAGACACACAATTGTTGAGTTTCCATGTTTTATGAAGACTTTCCATAGACATAATGGTTTTTATACTGTACAAACTATATATTCTATCCCCTAAACCAAACACAACCCCTAAACCCAACACATCCCCTAAACCCAACAAAACCCCTAAACACAACACATCCCCTAAACCCAACACATCCCCTAAACCCAACACAGCCCCAAAACCCAACACAACCCCTAATCCCAACACAACCACTAAACCCAAAACAACCCCAAACCCCAACACAACCCCTAAACCCCAAAAAACCCCTAAACCCAACACATCCCCTAAACCCAACAAAACCCCTAAACCTAACACAACCCCTAAACCCTACAAAACCCCTAAACCCAACACAACCCCTAAACCCAACACAAACACTAACCCAAACACACCACTAAACCTAACCCAACCCCTAAACCCAACACAATCCCTAAACCCAACACAACCAATAAACCCAACATAAACCCTAAACCCAACACAACCCTTAAACATAATACATCCCCTAAACCCAAAACATCCCTAAAACCCAAAGCAACCCCTAAACCCAATGCAACCCATAAACCCAATGAAACTCCTAAACCTAACACAACCCCTAAACCCAACACAACTCCTAAACCCAACACATCCCTAAAACCCAACGCAACCATAAACCCAATGCAACTCCTAAACCTAACACAACCCCTAAACCCAACACAACTCCTAAACCCAACACAACCCCTAAAACCAACACATCCCTTAAACCCAACACAACCCCTAAACCCAACACAACCAATAAACCTAACACAACTCCTAAACCCAACACAACCCCTAAACCCAACACAACCACTAAACCAAACACAGCCCCTAAACCCAACACAACCCTTAAACCCAAAACAACCCCTAAACCCAACCCCTAAACACAACACAACCCCTAAACCCGACACAACCCCTAAACCCAACACAACCCCTAAACCCGACACAACCAATAAACCTAACACAACTCCTAAAACCAACACATCCCTAAAACCCAACGCAACCCATAAACCCAATGCAACTCCTAAACCTAACACAACCCCTAAACCCAACACATCCCCTAAACGCAACACAACCCCTAAACCCAAAAAAAACCCTAAACCCGACACAACCCCTAAACCCAACACAACCCCTAAACCCAACACAACCAATAAACCTAACACAACACCTAAAACCAACACAACCCCTAAACCCAACACAACCCCTAAACCCAACACAACCACTAAACCTAACACAGCCCCTAAACCCAAAACAACCCCTAAACCCAACCCAACCCCTAAACACAACACATCCCCTAAACCCGACACAACCCCTAAACCCAACACAACCCCTAAACCCAACACAACCCCTAAACCCGACACAACCAATAAACCTAACACAACTCCTAAAACCAACACAACACAACTCCTAAACCCAACACAACTCCTAAACCCAACACAACCCCTAAACCCAACACAACAACTAAACCTAACACAACCCTTAAACCCGACACATCCCCTAAACCCAACACAACCCCTAAACCCAACACAACCCCTAGACCCGACACAACCAATAAACCTAACACAACTCCTAAAACCAACACAACACAACTCCTAAACCCAACACAACTCCTAAACCCAACACAACCCCTAAACCCAACACAACAACTAAACCTAACACAACCCTTAAACCCAACACAACCCCTAAACCCAACACAACCCCTTAACCCGACACAACCCCTAAACCCGACAAACCCCTAAACCCGGCACAACCCATAAACCTAACACAACTCCTAAAACCAACACAACCCCTAAACCCAACACAAACCCTAAACCTAACACAGCCCCTAAACCCAACAAAACCCCTAAACCCAGCCCAACACCTAAACCCAAAACAACCCCTAAACCTGACATAACCCCAAAACCCAACACAACCAAAAAAACCTAACACAACTCCTAAATCCAACACAACCCCTAAACCAACACAACCCCTAACCCACCACTAAACCCAACACAAACCCTAAACCCAACACAACCCCTAACCCTAACACACCACTAAACCTAACCCAACCCCAAAATCCAACACAAACCCCTAAATCCAACAAAACCCCTAAACCGAACACAACCACTAAACGCAACACAACCCTTAAACAAAACACATCCCCTAAACCCAACACATCCCTAAAACCCAATGCAACCCCTAAACCTTACACAACCCCTAAACCCAACACATCCCCTAAACGCAACACAACCCCTAAACCCAAAAAAAAACCTAAACCCGACACAACCCCTAAACCCAACACAACCAATAAACCTAACACAACACCTAAAACCAACACAACCCCTAAACCCAACACAACCCCTAAACCCAACACAACCACTAAACCTAACACAGCCCCTAAACCCAAAACAACCCCTAAACCCAACCCAACCCCTAAACACAAAACATCCCCTAAACCCGACACAACCCCTAAACCCAACACAACCCCTAAACCCGACACAACCAATAAACCTAACACAACTCCTAAAACCAACACAACACAACTCCTAAACCCAACACAACTCCTAAACCCAACACAACCCCTAAACCCAACACAACAACTAAACCTAACACAACCCTTAAACCCGACACATCCCCTAAACCCAACACAACCCCTAAACCCAACACAACCCCTAAACCCGACACAACCAATAAACCTAACACAACTCCTAAAACCAACACAACACAACTCCTAAACCCAACACAACTCCTAAACCCAACACAACCCCTAAACCCAACACAACAACTAAAACTAACACAACCCTTAAACCCAACACAACCCCTAAACCCAACACAACCCCTTAACCCGACACAACCCCTAAACCCGACACAACCCCTAAACCCGGCACAACCCATAAACCTAACAAAACTCCTAAAACCAACACAACCCCTAAACCCAACACAAACCCTAAACCTAACACAGCCCCTAAACCCAACAAAACCCCTAAACCCAACCCAACACCTAAACCCAAAACAACCCCTAAACCTGACATAACCCCTAAACCCAACACAACCAAAAAAACCTAACACAACTCCTAAATCCAACACAACCCCTAAACCAACACAACCCCTAACCCACCACTAAACCCAACACAAACCCTAAACCCAACACAACCCCTAACCCTAACACACCACTAAACCTAACCCAACCCCTAAATCCAACACAAACCCCTAAATCCAACAAAACCCCTAAACCGAACACAACCATTAAACGCAACACAACCCTTAAACAAAACACATCCCCTAAACCCAACACATCCCTAAAACCCAATGCAACCCCTAAACCTTACACAACCCCTAAACCCAACACAACCACTAAACCCAACACAGCCCCTAAACCTAACACAACACCTAAACCCAACCCAACACAACCCCTAACCCACCACTAAACCCAACACAACCCCTAAACCCAACACAACCACTAAACCTAACACAGCCCCTAAACCCAACACAACCCTTAAACCCGACACATCCCCTAAAACCGACACATCCCCTAAACCCAACACAACCACTAAACCTAACACAGCCCCTAAACCCAAAACAACCCCTAAACCCAACCCAACCCCTAAACACAACACATCCCCTAAACCCGACACAACCACTAAACCCAACACAACCCCTAAACCCAACACAACAACTAAACCTAACACAACCCTTAAACCCGACACATCCCCTAAACCCAACACAACCCCTAAACCCAACACAACCCCTAAACCCGACACAACCAATAAACCTAACACAACTCCTAAAACCAACACAACACAACTCCTAAACCCAAAACAACTCCTAAACCCAACACAACCCCTAAACCCAACACAACAACTAAACCTAACACAACCCTTAAACCCGACACATCCCCTAAACCCAACACAACCCCTAAACCCAACACAACCCCTAAACCCGACACAACCAATAAACCTAACACAACTCCTAAAACCAACACAACACAACTCCTAAACCCAACACAACCCCTAAACCCAACACAACCAATAAACCTAACACAACTCCTAAAACCAACACAACCCCTAAACCCAACACAACCCCTAAACCCAGCCCCTAAACCTAACACAGCCCCTAAACCCAACACAACCCCTAAACCCAACCCAACACAACCCCTAAACCCGACACAACCCCTAAACCCGACACAACCCCTAAACCCAACACAACCACTAAACCCAACACAACCCATAAACATAACACATCCCCTAAACCCAACACATCCCTACATTTACATTTAAATTTATGCATTTGGCAGACGCTTTTATCCAAAGCGACGTACAGAGCCCATATGAAAGGGAAAATCCCCCCGGAGCAACCTGGAGTTAAGTGCCTTGCTCAAGGGCACAATGGTGGTGGCTGTGGGATTCCAACCAGGGACCTTCTGATTAGCAGCCCTGTACTCTAGCCACTACGCCACCACCACCTCAGGTCCCTAAAAAATCCCTAAAACCCAACGCAACCAATAAACCTAACACAACTCCTAAAACCAACACAACCCCTAAACCCAGCCCCTAAACCTAACACAGCCCCTAAACCCAACACAACCCCTAAACCCAACCCAACACAACCCCTAAACCCGACACAACCCCTAAACCCAACACAACCACTAAACCCAACACAACCCATAAACATAACACATCCCCTAAACCCAACACATCCCTACATTTACATTTAAATTTATGCATTTGGCAGACGCTTTTATCCAAAGCGACTTACAGAGCCCATATGACAGGGACAATCCCCCCGGAGCAAACTGGAGTTAAGTGCCTTGCTCAAGGGCACAATGGTGGTAGCTGTGGGATTCGAACCAGGGACCTTCTGATTAGCAGCCCTGTACTCTAGCCACTACGCCACCACCACCTCAGGTCCCTAAAAAATCCCTAAAACCCAACGCAACCCATAAACCAGACGCAACCCCTAAACCTAACACAACCCCTAAACCCAACACAACTCCTAAACCCAACACATCCCCTAAACCCATAAACCCAATGCAACCCCTAAACCTAACACAACCCCTAAACCTAACACAACTCCTAAACTCAACACATCCCTAAAACCCAACGCAACCCATAAACCCAAAGCAACCCCTAAACACAACACAACTACTAAACCCAACACAACCCCTAAACCCATAAACCCAATGCAACCCCTAAACCTAACACAACCCCTAAACCCAACACAACCCCTAAACCCAACACAACCCCTAAACCCATAAACCCAATGCAACCCCTAAACCTAACACAACCCCTAAACCCAACACAACTCCTAAACCCAACACAACCCCTAAACCCAACACAACCCCTAAAACCAACCCAACACCTAAACCAACACAACCCCTAAACCCAACACAACCCCTAAACCCAACACAACCAATAAACCTAACACAACTCCTAAAACCAACACATCCCCTAAACACAAAACAACCCCTAAACCCAACAAAGCCCCTAAACCCAACACAACCCTTAAACCCGACACAACCCTTAAACCCGACACATCCCCTAAACCGAAAAAAACCCTAAACCCCACACAACTCCTAAACCCAACACAACCCCTAATCACAACACAACCACTAAACCTAACACAGCCCCTAAACCCGACACAACCCCTAAACCCGACAAAACTCCTAAACCTGACACAACTCCTAAACCCAACACAAATCCTAAACCCAAGACAACCAGTAAAACAAACACAGCCCCTAAACCCAACACAACCCTTAAACCTGACACATCCCCTAAACCTGACACAACCCCTAAACCCCACACAACTCCTAAAACCAACACACCCCCTAAACCCAACACAATCCCTAAACCCAACACGTCGCCTAAACCTAACACAACCCCTAAACCCAACACAACCCCTAAACCTAACCAAACCCCTAAACCCAACACAACCCCTAAACCCAACACAACACATAAACCCAACACAACCCCTAAACCAACACAACCCCAAACCCACAACTAAACCCAACACAAACCCTAAACCCAACACAACCCCTAACCCTAACACACCACTAAACCTAACCCTAACCCCTAAACCCAACACAACCCCTAAAACCAACACATCCCTTAAACCCAACACAACCCCTAAACTCAACACAACCCCTAAACCCAACACAACCCCTAAACCAAACACAACTAATAAACCTAACACAACTCCTAAAACCAACAGAACACAACTCCCAAACCCAACACAACCCTAAACACAAAACAAACCCTAAACCCAACACAACCCTTAAACCCGACACATCCCCTAAACCCGACACATCCCCTAAACCCGACACAACCCCTAAACGCGACACAACCCATAAACCCGACACAACACCTAAACCCGACACAACCCCTAAACCCGACACAACCCCTAAACCCAACACAACCCCTAAACCCGACACAACCAATAAACCTAACACAACTCCTAAAACCAACTCAACACAACTCCTAAACCCAACACAACCCGTAAACCCAACACAACCACTAAACCTAACATAGCCTCTAAACCCAACACAACCCTTAAACCCGACACAACTCCTAAACCCGACACAACCAATAAACCTAACACAACTCCTAAAACCAACTCAACACAACTCCTAAACCCAAAAGAACCCCTAAACCTAAAACAGCCCCTAAACCCAACACAACCCTTAAACCCGACACAACCCCAAAACCCAACACAACCCCTAAACCCGACACAACTCCTAAAACCAACACAACCCCTAAACCCAACACAACCCCTTAACCTAACACAGCCCCTAAACCCAACACAACCCCTAAACCCAACCCAACACCTAAACCCAACACAACCCCTAAATCCAACACAACCCCTAAACCCAACACAATCCCTAACCCAACACAACCACTACACCTAACACAGCCCCTAAACTCAACACAACCCTTAAACCCGACACAACCCTTAAACCCGACACATCCCCTAAACCCGACAAAAACCCTAAACCCCACACAACTCCTAAACTCAACACAACCCCTAATCCCAACACAACCACTAAACCTAACACAGCCCCTAAACCCAACACAACCCCTAAACCCGACAGAACTCCTAAACCTAACACAACTCCTAAACCCAACACAACTCCTAAACCAAAGACAACCACTAAACCTAACACTGCCCCTAAACCCAACACAACCCTTAAACCCGACACATCCCCTAAACCCGACACAACCCCTAAACCCCACACAACTCCTAAAACCGACACACCCCCTAAACCCAACAAAACCCCTAAACCCAATACAATCCCTAAACCCAACACGTCGCCTAAACCCAACACAACCCCTAAACAAAACCCAAACCCTAAACCCAACACAACCATTAAACCCAACACAACCCCTAAACCCAACACAACACATAAACCCAACGCAACCCCTAAACCAACTATTCTGCCCTCACTGTTAGACTCAGACACAGCTATGCAGATAGATAAACTCCTCGACAATTGACAGTTGTGATGTCCTTTTATTGACGTATCCTTCAATTATCGACAGAGTGAAACTACAAAAAGAAACAAATAAACAGCATGTATTCTAACGTATGTTCACATGTATTTATGCAAAGTCGGGCTAACATTCATCAAAACTAAACTATCAAATATAATCTTGTTTAACAAAAATGTTCACAAATATTGATTTCAAGACTCATATTAAACATAAAATACTCACAAGCAATGCTTTCTGTAAGACAACAAAGAAGGATGAATGTAGATCACATCAGAAGTGGATACTGCTGTCAGTCATATTTCAACATGTGCTGTATTTCTAACTCTCATGCTAGTAAAGGTTAAACATAACACTTGTAACAACTACAATGCCTCCTGCAGGAGGGAGAGAAAACTACTCCAGCACACTCCCCGCCTGACGTCCATAGGATGTCACCCTTAATTCTTGGACCGTTGGCTACATTCATTGGAGTTGCGCAGCAGAAGTACAGTCTCTGTAACTGGTCTCAAGAAAGATTTGCACGTACCCCCAGAAGCAACTTTTATCTCTACTTTCCTGACTTTTCCATCTCGGCTGGGGAAGGTATTGATCACAACTCCCATGGGCCATAGGCATCTTTTGGCTTGGTTGTCTTTGAGAAGTACAAGATCTCCTACTTGTAGATTTGGCCTGTTCGTCTGCCATTTTCTTCGATCTTGCAATGTTGGCAAGTATTGAGTTCTCCAGCGGTGCCAAAAGACATTAGAAAGATGCTGCACCTGTCTCCACTGGCGTCCGTACAAGTCTGACTTGCCAAAGCTTCCAGGAGGGATAGGTGGAGATCCAGTCTTCTGGGTGAGGAGTGTAGCAGGTGTAAGAATGAAGGGACAGTCGGGATCAGATGAGACAGGAATGAGAGGTCGAGAGTTCACAATGGCAGTTACTTCTGCAAGAAGGGTTACGAGAACTTCATGGGTCAGCAGCTGAGCTGAGTTGGTAGTTAACATTGAGTCGAGAATACGCTTCACAATCCCAATCATGCGCTCCCAACTTCCTCCCATGTAAGGGGCATGAGGTGGGTTAAAGACCCATGTGCATTCACTCTTATCCAAGAAATCTCGTATCTCCGGGTTATCACACTGGTTTGAGGTTATACCAAGCTCCTTGCATGCACCCAGGAAGTTGGTTCCGCAATCAGACCTGAGTTGCTTTACTGGTCCACGAATGCAGATGAACCGTCGTAAGGCGTTGATGAAACCGGATGACTCCATTGACTCGATTACCTCGATATGGATGGCCCTGGTACCCAAGCAGGTAAAAATGATGGCCCAGCGCTTACTATTGGCAAGACCTCCACGAGTTCGACGAGAACTGATAGTCCAGGGTCCGAAGACATCGACACCAACGTAAGTAAATGGTGGGCAGACAGTTACACGATCAATAGGTAGGTCGGACATCTTTTGGGTTTCTGTGTTCCATCTCAGTTTGCGACATTTGACACAGTGGTGAATGATGGAGCTGATGCAATGTTTTCCGCCAACAATCCATAATCCGGCTGTTCTTACAGCGCCCTCTGTGAAATGGCGTCCCTGATGCTGTACTTGTTGGTGATAATGCCGTACCAGTAGTGTACTCACGTGGTGCTTTCCTGGGATGATGAAAGGATGTGCTTCATCATTTTGCATGTCGGCTTGTGAAAGATGACCTCCAACTCTAAGGCAGTCAGCGTCATCTTTGAAGGGCGACAGGTTTCTGAGTGGATTTTGCTTTGGTATCTCTTTCTGGGCTTCGATGCATGCGAAGACTTCAGGAAAAGTCTTGTGTTGAAGACAGCTCAGGATAACGCTTTTTGCTTTCCCATAGTCCTCTGGGGTGATACTTTTGCAAATATGCCAACCTTGACACTTGCTTCCATAAGCATTTCCCTTGTAGCATCTGGTGATATGAACGAGTCTTGCTATTGCTCTAAGCAGTGATGTCCAAGTTGAGAAGGACTCAAAGCGACTTGGATCTAGGAAAGAGTCTGAGACGAGTTGCAAAGGCCGTCACCGTAGGGCGAATCTCAGGGTCAGAGTCTGGACTGAGTAACTCAAAACAGCACTTGGTCTCTTTTGCGTGCGCTCGTAGCAGGAAATCTGGTCCTTTGAGCCACATGCTGGACATCAGAGTGTTTGCTGGAACGGACCTGGAAGCTACATCGGCTGGGTTTAAATCTGTCTGCACGTAGTTCCATTGTTCTGGGCTGGATGATTTTCTAATCCTTTGAACTCGGTTACACACGTAGACATAGAATCTTCTGGATTCATTTTGTATGTATCCAAGTACTACCTTGCTGTCTGTGAAGAACCTTGTACAATGGAATGGCACATCGATCTCCTCTGGAATCAAGTCTGCAATCTCGATGGCAAGAACAGCTGCACATAGTTCCAGCCTCGGGATAGTTATCTCTTGTTGTGGGGCAAGTTTAGCTTTGCCAAACACAAATCCAAGTTCGCTCTTGCCTTCTGTATCTGTGACCTTTGCATAAGCTACAGCAGCAATAGCTTTGGTGGACGCGTCACAGAATATACAGAGCTCCCTTTTGGCTGCACCACAGAAGGATATGGATGTATACATTCTTGGTACTCGCACTTGTTCAAGATGCTTCAGGGATTCCTTCCATGTACTCCATTCTTCTCGCATTTGTTCTGGAAGTGGGTCGTCCCATTCACCTGCATCTGTAGAAAGCTCTCTCAAAAGGGCCCTGCCTTTGATGCTGACCGGAGCTGCGAAACCTAGAGGGTCGTACAAGCTGTTAATGATTGATAGTACCCCTCTACGAGTGTAGGGCTTCTCAGCGGTAGACGCTTGGAAGGTGAACTCATCTGTTGCAATGTCCCAGCTTATTCCAAGGCTCCTTTGCATAGGTGGACTGTCTGCTCCTAGGTCGAGATCTTTCAGACCCTTTGCGAGATCCTCCTTGCTCCTTGACATTACTGTGATGTCATTAGAAGCGATCTTATGCAGCCTCAAGTTAGATGAGGCCAAGGTTTCTTGAGCCTTTTGAATGACAGAGATGGCCTCGGAACTTGATGGCAAGGAGACAAGCCCGTCATCGACATAAAAATGACGTTCCACAAGATGTTTTGTTGTATTGTCTCTTTTCTCTTGATCTTCTGATGCCCTCCTGAGTCCATAGGTTGCTACTGCAGGCGATGGGCTGTTGCCGAAGACGTGTACTGTCATTCGGTACTCCACGATTGGTTGTTCCATGTCGTTATTCTGGTGCCAGACAAAAAGGCAAAAAGTTCCGATGGTCCTCCCTGACCTCAAAGCAATGGAACATTTGCATAATATCAGCTGTTACTGCTACCTTCTCTTCACGGAGCCGCATGAGCACTCCCAGCAGGCTGTTGTTGAGATTCGGACTGGTAAGAAGGACGTCATTGAGGGACACTCCTTCATATCGCGCGCTAGAGTCGAAGACAACCCTTATTTGGTCCAGCTTGCGGGGGTGATACACTCCGAAGAAGGGAAGGTACCAACACTCTTCTTGTCCAGTAAGGGGTGGCGCAATTTCCACATGGCCATTGTCAAAAAGGGTTTGCATGAATTCCTGGAAGTGACTTTTCATGTGAGGACGTTTGTTCAGCATATGGCGAACTGAAGCTAGGCGCTGGATGGCTTGCTGCTTGTTGTTGGAAAGACGTGGCCTAGGTGAACGAAAGGGCAGCGGAGCAACCCAACTATTTGTATTGTCCTGATAGACTTCCTTATTCATTATCTGCATGAAGGCTGTTTCTTCTTGAGAGTAACCAGGTCTCTCATCCAAACTTGTTTGTTGGAACACGGTATCTCCGATGGACGTGTTCTTAATATGGTTAGGGAAACTGACCTTATTGTGGCTTTGTGGGATGATGCGTTCCTTTACTTGGATGAAGTTCTTGCATGGAAGGAAGTGACTCGGGCGACCATTATCCAAAATGTTCGTCTTGAAAACGCTTGCCTGTACGGGTTTGTGAGCTCCACCCAAACAAATGTTTCCAATAATCACCCATCCTAGAGCTAGCTTCTGAGCAAAGGGTGCATTTGGAGGTCCATTGCGTTGGTCAAGAACTTTGTGTGCTTGAATAACATCCCTACTAATGAGAAGCAGGATCTTAGCGTCAGGATCAACATCTGGAATGTCGGATGCAATGTCTTGGAGGTGGGAATGGTTACGAGCAGCTTCAGGTCTAGGGATCTCATTGCGATTGTCCGGCAGCATGTCACATTCGATATGTGTTTGGAGCTTTAGGCGTGACTTGCTATCAACAGATTCGACGATGAAGTTGTATGCTCTCCTCCCCGTAGCTTCCTCAAGGCCTGCACAGGTTCTCAGCTTGTATGGGAAGCAGCCTTTGGTGATGCCAAACGTATCGAAGATTGAAGATCTGGCAAGTGACCTGTTGGTTTGATCGTCCAAAATAGCGTAGGTTTTGAGTTTCTTCTCAGGGGAGCCCTGTGGATAAATGAATACAGGACTAATCTTGCCACATGAGTGACTTTCAACTTCACTCCCACAGACTTGCGTACATGTAGACGTGGCCGCAGGTAAAGCTATATTGCACTCCCCGCCGTTGTCGGAAGCAGGCTCTGTGGTGGTTGCCCAAGGTGCAGGACCAGGATGAAGAGCAGTAATGTGTGAGTTGGAGTTACATTCTGCACAAAAGGTCTCGGCTTTACATATTTTTGCCTGATGATTAGTGGATGCACAACATCGGAAACATATCAGGTTCCTCTTCAAATAGACCTTATGCTCCTCCAAAGGCATTTCTCTGAAAGCTCTGCATTTTTTAAGCGCGTGAGGTTTCTTGTGGATTGGGCATTCTTTATTTGGGTCATGGATGTTTGTTCCTGCAGTTGGATTTGGCTCAGTGCTGACCACTTCGGTCCGGATGACTGAGATTGCTTCTCTCTTACTCTGCTTGTCCTGAAACCTCATCTTAATGGGTACAAGACCGGGTTGCACTGAATGCTTAAAGCTTGGGTCGTTGCGCATTTTTGATTCCCTGCTAATGAAGGCAACAAATGCTGAGAATGGTGGAAACGATACAGAATGCTCCTCCTTGTATTTAGACCCATACGTCATCCACTTTTCTTGCATACCGAAGGGTAACTTCTCCACAACAGGATGAATGCCCCTTGCGGTGTCGAGGTACAGTAGGCCTGGGATATAGCCTTCATCCTTTGCAGCCTCTATCTCTAGGAGAAGATCTTGAAGTTCTCTCAAGAGGTATGGGTCTTTGTTGGAGATTCTCGGAAAACGCTCAAGTCTGTCGAGTAGCGCCTTCTCCAGGGCTTCGGGGGAGCCGTAGCACTCATCCAGTCTTTCCCATACTTTGCCCAATCCTTCGGAGGGTCTGTTAATATACACTGCTCTCAGACGTTTTGCATATTGAACGGACTCTGCTCCGAGCTATTTGATCAATAAGTCAAATTCTTCGCTAGCAGACAGGTTCAAACCATCAATAACATTATTAAATGAAGATTTCCATCCCCAATAGTCACCTGGCTTGTCACCGAACTTTCTGAGGCCGCCAGTGAGCAAATCACGTCGTGCTAGAAACCTGGCTATATCAGTCATATTGCCATGTTGTGGAGTGCATCCCGTACTTTGATGTGTCGGTAATGCTCCAAATGAAAGTTTCTGCACAGGAATGTTTTGGGAAAGTTGGGGAACATCATTACGTTTGTCTGCGCTCGGGAGTAGATGGACGCACTCTGCATCCGTAGACTGGCCTGGTTCTTGTTTTGGTGGCTCGTATGGGACAGTTGTTGCTAGAGTATCATTGTGCTCTGTGTTGCGAAATGGACTTGAATCTGCCTTTAGGATTATTTGGTGTTTTACATAATCGCGAGTACGTTCTGTGGAATCTACCTTCACGGACCCCGATGCAGATTCTTCTTCTAGATCAGTGGCCGCTTTCTCAAAGACATACGCCTCAGCTTGTGCGGCTTCTGCATCACGCTGCTGTTGTAGTGCTTGTAGTGTGGCATCCAAGCGCAACTTTTCTACTTTAAGCTCCGCTTTCTTAACTTTTATTTCAATTTCCATTTTTGCAAATTCTGCTCTTGTACGAGCTGCTTCGGCTTTAGCTCGAGCATTGAGAGCGGCTATACTGGCAGCTGATTTAACTGAACCTTTAGAGCTCCTGGAGTGATGCGATTTCTTGGAACAGACAGACGCTGAGCTTTTTCTCCCTTCTTCAGACATAGTTGATTATGCTGAGGCTGATGTAACATCCACTTGTCACGTAGATAGGTGCTTTTTCACTATTCTGCCCTCACTGTAAGACTCAGACACAGCTATGCAGATAGATAAACTCCTCGACAATTGACAGTTGTGATGTCCTTTTATTGACGTATCCTTCAATTATCGACAGAGTGAAACTACAAAAAGAAACAAATAAACAGCATGTATTCTAATGTATGTTCACATGTATTTATGCAAAGTCGGGCTAACATTCATCAAAACTAAACTATCAAATATAATCTTGTTTAACAAAAATGTTCACCAATATTGATTTCAAGACTCATATTAAACATAAAATACTCACAAGCAATGCTTTCTGTAAGACAACAAAGAAGGATGAATGTAGATCACATCAGAAGTGGATACTGCTGTCAGTAATATTTCAACATGTGCTGTATTTCTAACTCTCATGCTAGTAAAGGTTAAACATAACACTTGTAACAACTACAACGTCTCCTGCAGGAACGAGAGAAAACTACTCCAGCACACCAACACAACCCCTAACCCACCACTTAACCCAACACAAACCCTAAACCCAACACAACCCCTAACACTAAAACACCACTAAACCTAACCCAACCCCTAAACCCAACACAAACCCCTAAACCCAACAAAACCCCTAAACCTTACACAACCCCTAAACCCGACAGAACCCCTAAACCCAACACAACCAATAAACCTAACACAACTCCTAAAACCAACACAACCCCTAAACCCAAAACAACCCCTAAACCCAACACAAACACTAAACCTAACACAGCCCCTAAACTCAACCCAACCCTTAAACCCGACACAACCCTTAAACCCGACACAACCCTTAAACCCGACACATCCCCTAAACCCGACAAAAACCCTAAACCCCACACAACTCCTAAACCAACACAACCCCTATTCCCAACACAACCACTAAACCTAACACAGCCCCTAAACCCGACACAACCCCTAAACCCGACAAAACTCCTAAACCTAACACAACTGCTAAACCCAGCACAACTCCTAAACCAAAGACAACCACTAAACCTAACACAGCCCCTAAACCCAACACAACCCTTAAACCCGACACATCCCCTAAACCCAACACAACCCCTAAACCTAACCCAACCCCCTAAACCCAACACAAACATTAAACCCAACACAACCCCTAAACCCAACACAACACATAAATCCAACACAACACATAAACCCAACACAACCCCTAAACCAACACAACCCCTAACCCACCACTTAACCCAACACAAACCCTAAACCCAACACAACCCCTAACCCTAAAACACAACTAAACCTAACCCAACCCCTAAACCCAACACAAACCCCTAAACCCAACACGTCCCCTAAACCCAACACAACCCCTAAACCCAACACAGCCACTAAACCCAACAAAACCCCTAAACCTAACACAAAACCTAAACCCAACCCAACACAACCCCTAAGCCACCACTAAACCCAACACGTCCCCTAAACCCAACACAACCCCTAAACCCAACACAGCCACTAAACCCAACACAACCCCTAAACCTAACACAAAACCTAAACCCAACCCAACACAACCCCTAAGCCCCCACTAAACCCAACACAACCCCTAAACCAAACACAAACCCTAAACCCAACACAACCCCTAACCCTAACCCAACCCCTAAACCTAACCCAACCCCTAAACACAACACAACACCTAAACCCAACACAACCACTAAACCCAACACAACCCATAAACATAACACATCCCCTAAAACCAACACATCCCTAAAACCCAACGCAACCCCTAAACCCAACGCAACCCCTAAACCAAAAACAACCCCTAAACACAACACATCCCCTAAACCCATAAACCCAAAGCAACCCCTAAACCTAACACAACCCCTAAACCCAACACAACTCCTAAACCTAAACCAAAACCTAAACCCAAAACAGCCCCTAAAACCAACACAACCCTTAAACCCAACACAACCCCTAAACCCAACCCAACACCTAAACCCAACACAACCCCTAAACCCGACACAGCATCTAAACCCGACACAACCCCTAAACCCAACACAACCAATAAACTTAACACAACTCCTAAAACCAACACAACACCTAAACCCAAAACAACTCCTAAACCCAACACAACCACTAAACCTAACACAGCCCCTAAACTCAACACAACCCTTAAACATGACACAACCCTTAAACCCGACACGTCCCCTAAACCCAACACATCCCCCTAAACCCAACACAACCACTAAACCAAACACAGCCCCTAAACCCGACACAACCCCTAAACCCGCCAAACACCATAAACCCCACACAACTCCTAAACCCAACACAACCCATAATCCCAACACAACCACTAAACCAAACACAGCCCCTAAACCCGACACAACCCCTAAACCCGACAAAACTCCTAAACCTAACACAACTCCTAAACCCAACACAACTCATAAACCAAAAACAAACACTAAACCTAACACAGCCCCTAAACCCAACATAACCCCTAAACCCAACACAACCCCGAAACCCGACACGTCCCCTAAACCCAACACAACCCCTAAACCGAACATAACCCCTAAACCTGACACAACCACTAAACCCGACACATCCTCTAAACCCGACACAACCCCTAAACCCAACACACCAACTAAACCCAACATAACCCCTAAACCCAACATACACCCTAAACCCAACACAACCCCTAACCCAACCCCTAAACCCGAAATGTCCCCTAAACCCAACCCAACCCCTAAACCCAACACATCCCCTAAACATAACACAACCCCTAAACCTACACAACCCCTAAACCCAACACAACACCTAAACCCAACCCAACACCTAAACCCGACACAACCCCTAAACCCGACACAACCCCTAAACCCGACACAACCAATAAACTTAACACAACTCCTAAAACCAACACAACTCCTAAACCCAACACAACCCCTAAACCCAACACAACCACTAAACCTAACACAGCCCCTAAACCCGACACAACCCCTAAACCCGACACAACCCCTAAACACAACACAGCCAATAAACCTAACCCAACCACTAAACCCAACACAACCCCTAAACCCAACACAAAACCTAAACCCACCACTAAACACAACACAAACCCTAAACCCAACACAACCACTAAACCCAACACAACCCCTAAACCCAACACATCCCCTAAACACATAAACCCAAAGAAACCCCTAAACCAAACACAACCCAAAACCCAACACAACTCCTAAACCCAACAAAACCACTAAACCCAACACAACGACTAAACCTAACACAGCCCATAAACCCAACACAACCCTTAAACCCGACACATCCCCTAAACCAGACACAACCCCTAAACACAACACAGCCAATAAACCTAACACAATCCCTAAAACCAACACAACCCCTAAACCCAACACAACCCCTAAACCCACCACTAAACACAACACAAACCCTAAACCCAACACAACCACTAAACCCAACACAACCCCTAAACCCAACACATCCCCTAAACACATAAACCCAACGCAACCCCTAAACCTAACACAACCCAAAACCCAACACAACTCCTAAACCCAACAAAACCCCTAAACCCAACACAACGACTAAACCTAACACAGCCCATAAACCCAACACAACCCTTAAACCCGACACATCCCCTAAACCCGACAAATCCCCTAAACCCGACAAAACCACAAAACTCCACACAAGTCCTAAACCCGACACAGCCCCTAAACCTGACACAACACCTAAACACAACACAACTCCTAAACCCAACACAACCACTAAACCTAACACAGCCCCTAAACCCAACACAACCCCGAAATCCAACCCAACCCCTAAACCCGACAAAACCCCTAAACCCGACAAAACCCCTAAACACGACACAACACCTAAACCCGACACAACCCTTAAACCCGACACAACTCCTAAAACAACACAACCCCTAAACACAACACAACCACTAAACCTAACAGCCCCTAAACCCAACACAACCCTTAAACCCGACACATCCCCTAAACCCAACACAAACCCTAAACCCCACACAACTCCTAAAACCAACACAACCCGTAATCCCAACACAACCACTAAACCTGACACAGCCCCTAAACCCAACACAACCCCTAAACCTGACAAAACCCCTAAACCTAACACAAATCCTAAACACAACACAACCACTAAACCTAACACAGTCCCCTAACCCAACACAAACCTTAAACCCGACACATCCCCTAAACCTGACACAAACCCTAAACACCACACAACTCCTAAAACCAACACACCCCCTAAACCCAACAAAACCCCTAAACCCAACACAATCCCTAAACTCAACACGTCGCCTAAACCCAACTCAACCCTTAAACCCAACACAACCCCTAAACCCAACACAACCCCTAAACACGACACAACCCCTAAACCCGACACAACACCTAAAACCAACACAACCCCTAAACCCAACACAACCACTAAACCTAACACAGCCCCTAAACCCGACACAACCCTTAAGTCCGACACAACCCCTAAACCCAACACAAATCCTAAACCCCACACAACCCATAATCCCAACATAACCCGTAATCACAACACAAAAACTAAACTCAACACAACTCCTAAACCCGACACAACTCCTAAACACAACACAACTCCTAAACCCAACACAACCACTAAACCTAACACAGCCCCTAAACCCAACACAACCCCAAAATCGAACCCAACCCCTAAACCCGACAAAACCCCTAAACCCGACAAAACCCCTAAACCCGACACAACCCGTAAACCCGACACAACTCCTAAAACAACACAACCCATAAAACTGACACAACCCCTAAACCCGACACAACTCCTAAAACCAACACAACCCCTAAACCCGACACAACCCCTAAACCCAACACAACCCTTAAACCAACACAACCCCTAACCCACCACTAAACCCAACACAAACACTAAAACCAACACTTCCCCTAAAGACAACACAACCACTAACCCAACACAACCCTTAAACATAACACATCCCCAAAATCCAACACATCCCTAAAACCCAACACAACCCCTAAACCTTACACAACCCCTAAACCCAACAAATCCCCTAAACCCAACATGTCCCCTAAACCCAACAAAACCCCTAAACCCAACACAGCCCCTAAACCCAACACAACCCCTAAACCCAACCCAACCCAACACAACCCCTAACCCACCACTAAACCCAACACAACCCCTAAACCCAACACAACCACTAAACCTAACACAGCCCCTAAACCCAACCCAACCCCTAAACCCGACACAACCCCTAAACACGACACAACCCCTAAACCCAACACAACCCCTAAACCCGAAACAACCCCTAAACACAACACAACCCCTAAACCCGACACAACCCTTTAACCCGACAAAACTCCTAAAACCAACAAAACCCCTAAACCCAACACAACCACTAAACCTAACACAGCCCCTAAACACAACACAACCCTTAAACCCGAAACAAACCCAAAACCCCACACAACTCCTAAACCCATCACAACCCATAATCCCAACACAACCACTAAACCAAACACAGCCCCTAAACCCGACACAACCCCTAAACCTGACAAAACCCCTAAACCTAACACAACTCCTAAACCCAACACAACCAATAAACCTAACACTGCCCCTAAACCCGACACAACCCTTAAACCCGACACATCCCCTAAACCCGACACAAACCCTAAACCCCACACAACTCCTAAAACCAACACACCCCCTAAACCCAACAAAACCCCTAAACCCAACACAACCCCTAAACCCGACACAACCCCTAAAGCCGACACAACCCCTAAACACGACACAACCCCTAAACCCGACACAACCCCTAAACCCGACACAACTCCTAAAACCAACACAACCCCTAAACCCAACACAACCACTAAACCTAACACAGCCCCTAATCCCAACACAACCCTTAAACCCGACACATCCCCTAAACCAGACACAACCCCTAAACACAACACAGCCAAAAAACCTAACCCAATCCCTAAACCCAACACAACCCCTAAACCCAACACAACCCCTAAACCCACCACTAAACACAACACAAACTCTAAACCCAACACAACCACTAAACCCAACACAACCCCTAAACCCAACACATCCCCTAAACACATAAAACCAATGCAACCCCTAAACCTAACACAACCCAAAACCCAACACAACTCCTAAACCCAACAAAAACCCTAAACCCAACACAACGACTAAACCTAACACAGCCCAAAAACCCAACACAACCCTTAAACCCAACACATCCCCTAAACCAGACACAACCCCTAAACACAACACAGCCAATAAACCTAACCCAATCCCTAAACCCAACACAACCCCTAAACCCACCACTAAACACAACACAAACCCTAAACCCAACACAGCCACTAAACCCAACACAACCCCTAAACCCAACACATCCCCTAAACACATAAACCCAACGCAACCCCTAAACCTAACACAACCTAAAACCCAACACAACTCCTTAACCCAACAAAAACCCTAAACCCAACACAACGACTAAACCTAACACAGCCCATAAACGCAACACAACCCTTAAACCCGACACATCCCCTAAACCCGACACATCCCCTAAACCCGACAAAACCCCAAAACTCCACACAACTCCTAAACACGACACAGCCCCTAAACCTGACACAACACCTAAACACAACACAACTCCTAAACCCAACACAACCACTAAACCTAACACAGCCCCTAAACCCAACACAACCCCGAAATCCAACCCAACCCCTAAACCCGACAAAAACCCTAAACCCGAAAAAACCACTAAAAACGACACAACACCTAAACCCGACACAAACCGTAAACCCGACACAACTCCTAAAACAACACAACCCCTAAACCCAACACAACCACTAAACCTAACACAGCCCCTAAACACAACACAACATTTAAACCCGACACATCCCCTAAACCCAACACAAACCCTAAACCCCACACAACTCCTAAAACCAACACAACCCGTAATCCCAACACAACCAATAAACTTGACAAAGCCCCTAAACCCAACACAACCCCTAAACCTGAAAAAACCCCTAAACCTAACACAAATCCTAAACACAACACAACCACTAAACCTAACACAGTCCCCTAACCCAACACAAACCTTAAACCCGACACATCCCCTAAACCTGACGCAAACCCTAAACACCACACAACTCCTAAAACCAACACACCCCCTAAACACAACAATAACCCCTAAACCCAACACAATCCCTAAACTTAACACGTCGCCTAAACCCAACTCAACCCTTAAACCCAACACAACCCCTAAACCTTACACAACCCCTAAACACGACACAACCCCTAAACCCGACACAACACCTAAAACCAACACAACCCCTAAACCCAACACAACCACTAAACCTAACACAGCCCCTAAACCCGACACAACCCTTAAGTCCGACACATCCCCTAAACCCGACACAAACCCTAAACCCCACACAACCCGTAATCCCAACATAACCCGTAATCCCAACACAAAAACTAAACTCAACACAACTCCTAAACCCGACACAACCCCTAAACACAACACAACTCCTAAACCCAACACAACCACTAAACATAACACAGCCCCTAAACCCAACACAACCCCAAAATCGAACCCAACCCCTAAACCCGACAAAACCCCTAAACCCGACAAAACCCCTAAACCCGACACAACCTGTAAACCCGACACAACTCCTAAAACAACACAACCCCTAAACCCAACACAACCACTAAACCTAACACAGCCCCTAAACCCAACACAAACCCTAAACCCCACACAACTCCTAAAACCAACACAACCCGTAATCCCAACACAACCACTAAACCTGACAAAACCCCTAAACCTAACACAAATCCTAAACCCCACACAACCTGTAATCCCAACACAACCCATAATCCCAACACAAAAACTAAACCCAACACAACTCCTAATCCCGACACAACCCCTAAACCCGACACAACACCTAAACCCAACACAACCCCTAAAACCAACACAACCCCTAAACCTGACACAACTCCTAAAACCAACACAACCCCTAAACCCAACACAACCACTAAACCTAACACAGCCCCTAAACCCAACACAAACCTTAAACCCGACACATCCCCTAAACCCGACACAAAACCTAAACCCCACACAACTCCTAAAACCAACACACCCCCTAAACCCAACAAAACCCCTAAACCCAACACAATCCCTATACTCAACACGTCGCATAAACCCAACACAACCCTTAAACCCGACACAACACCTAAACACGACACAACCCCTAAACACGACACAACTCCTAAAACCAACACAACACCTAAACCCAACACAACCACTAAACCTAACACAGCCCCTAAACCCAACACAACCCTTAAGTCCGAAACATTCCCTAAACCCGACACAAACCCTAAACCCCACACAACTCCTAAACCCAACACAACCCGTAATCCCAACACAACCACTAAACCCAACACAACCCCTAAACCCGACACAACCCCTAAACCCAACACAACCCCTAAACCCAACACAACCCCTAAAACTGACACAACCCCTAAACCCGACACAACTCCTAAATCCAACACAACCCCTAAACCCGACACAACCCCTAAACCCAACACATCCCCTAAACCAACACAACCCCTAACCCACCACTAAACCCAACACAAACCCTAAACCCAACACTTCCCCTAAAGACAACACAACCACTAACCCAACACAACCCTTAAACATAACACATCCCCAAAATCCAACACATCCCTAAAACCCAACACAACCCCTAAACCTTACACAACCCCTAAACCCAACATGTCCCCTAAACCAAACACAGCCACTAAACCCAACACAACCCCTAAACCCAACCCAAAACAACCCCTAACCCACCACTAAACCCAACACAACCCCTAAACCCAACACAACCACTAAACCTAACACTGCCCCTAAACCCAACACAACCCCTAAACCCGACACAACCCCTAAACACGACACAACCCCTAAACCCAACACAACCCCTAAACCCGACACAACCCCTAAACACAACACAACCCCTAAACCCGACACAACCCCTAAACCCGACAAAATTCCTAAAACCAACAAAACCCCTAAACCCAACACAACCACTAAACCTTACACAACCCCTAAACCCAACACAACTCCTAAACCGAACACAACTCCTAAACCCAACACAACTACTAAATCCAACACAACCACTAAATCTAACACAGCCCCTAAATCCAACACAACCCTTAAACCTGACACATACCCCAAACCCAACACAACCCCTAAACCCAACACATCCCCTAAACCCATAAACCCAACGCAACCCCTAAACCTAACACAACCACTAAACCTAACACAACCCCTAAACCCGACACAACCCCTAAACCCAACAACCAATAAACCTAACACAACTCCTAAAACAACCCAACCCCTAAACCCAACACAACTCCTAAACCCAACACAACCCCTAAACCCAACAAAACTCCTAAACCCAACACAACCCCTAAACCCGACACAACCGCTAAACCTGACAAAACCCCTAAACACAACACAACACCTAAACCCGACACAACTCCTAAAACAACACAACCCCTAAACCCAACACAACCACTAAACCTAACACAGCCCCTAAACCCAACACTACCCTTAAACCCGACACATCCCCTAAACCCAACACAAACCCTAAACCCCACACAACTCCTAATCCCAACACAACCCGTAATCCCAACACAACCACTAAACCTAACAAAGCCCCTAAACCCGACACAACCCCTAAACCTGACAAAACCCCTAAACCTAACACAACTCCTAAACTCAACACAACCAATAAACCTAACACAGCCCCTAAACCCAACACAAACCTTAAACCCGACACATCCCCTAAACCCAACACAAACCCTAAACCCCACACAACTCCTAAAACCAACACACCCCCTAAACCCAACAAAACCCCTAAACCCAACACAATCCCTATACTCAACAAGTCGCCTAAACCCAACACAACCCTTAAACCCGACACAACACCTAAACACGACACAACCCCTAAACACGACACAACTCCTAAAACCAACACAACACCTAAACCCAACACAACCACTAAACCTAACACAGCCCCTAAACCCAACACAACCCTTAAGTCCGAAACATTCCCTAAACCCGACACAAACCCTAAACCCCACACAACTCCAAAACCCAACACAACCCGTAATCCCAACACAACCACTAAACCCAACACAACCCCTAAACCCGACACAACCCCTAAACCCAACACAAACCCTAAAACTGACACAACCCCTAAACACGACACAACTCCTAAAACCAACACAACACCTAAACCCAACACAACCACTAAACCTAACACAGCCCCTAAACCCAACACAACCCTTAAGTCCGAAACATTCCCTAAACCCGACACAAACCCTAAACCCCACACAACTCTTAAACCCAACACAACCCGTAATCCCAACACAACCACTAAACCCAACACAACCCCTAAACCCGACACAACCCCTAAACCCAACACAACCCCTAAAACTGACACAACCCCTAAACCCGACACAACTCCTAAAACCAACACAACCCCTAAACCCGACACAACCCCTAAACCCAACACATCCCCTAAACCAACACAACCCCTAACCCACCATTAAACCCAACACAAACCCTAAACCCAACACTTCCCCTAAAGACAACACAACCACTAACCCAACACAACCCTTAAACATAACACATCCCCAAAATCCAACACATCCCTAAAACCCAACACAACCCCTAAACCTTACACAACCCCTAAACCCAACATGTCCCCTAAACCCAACACAGCCCCTAAACCCAACACAACCCCTAAACCCAACCAAAAACAACCCCTAACCCACCACTAAACCCAACACAACACCTAAACCCAACACAACCACTAAACCTAACACAGCCCCTAAACCCAACCCAACCCCTAAACCCGACACAACCCCTAAACACGACACAACCCCTAAACCCAACACAACCCCTAAACCCGACACAACCCCTAAACACAACACAACCCCTAAACCCGACACAACCCCTAAACCCGACAAAATTCCTAAAACCAACAAAACCCCTAAACCCAACACAACCACTAAACCTAACACAGCCCCTAAACACAACACAACCCTTAAACCCGAAACAAACCCTAAACCCCACACAACTCCTAAACCCAACACAACCCGTAATCCCAACACAACCACTAAACCAAACACAGCCCCTAAACCCGACACAACCCCTAAACCTGACAAAACCCCTAAACCTAACACAACTCCTAAACCCAACACAACTCCTAAACCCAACACAACCAATAAACCTAACACTTCCCCTAAACCCGACACAGCCTTTAAACCCGACACATCCCTAAACCCGACACAAACCCTAAACCCCACACAACTCCTAATACCAACACACCCCCTAAACCCAACAAAACCCCTAAACCCAACACAATCCCTAAACTCAACACATCGCCTAAACCCAACACAACCCCTAAACCCGACACAACCCCTAAAGCCGACACAACCCCTAAACACGACACAACCCCTAAACCCGACACAACCCCTAAACCCGACACAACTCCTAAAACCAACACAACCCCTAAACCCAACACAACCACTAAACCTAACACAGCCCCTAAACCCAACACAACCCTTAAGCCCGACACATCCCCTAAACCTGACACAAACCCTAAACCCCACACAACTCCTAAACCCAAGACAACCCGTAATCCCAACACAACCACTAAACCTAACACAGCCCCTAAACCCGACACAACCTCTAAACCCAACAAAACCCCTAAACCCAACACAATCCCTAAACTCAACACGTCGACTAAAACTCAACCAACCCAACCCCTAAACCCAACACAACTCCTAATCCTAACACAATTCCTAAACCCAACACAACTAATAAACCCAACACATCCCTAAAACCCAACTCAACCAATAAACACAACGCAACCCCTAAACCTAACACAACCCCTAAACCCAACACAACTCCTTATACCAACAAAACCCCTAAACCCAACACATCCCCTAATCCCATAAACCCAACGCAACCCCTAAACCTAACACAACCCAAAACCCAACACAACTCCTAAACCCAACAAAACCCCTAAACCCAACACAACGACTAAACCTAATACAGCCCATAAACCCAACACAACCCTTAAACCTGTCACATCCCCTAAACCCGACAAAACCCCAAAACTCCACACAACTCCTAAACCCGACAAAGCCCCTAAACCTGACACAACCCCTAAACCCGACACAACTCCTAAACCCAACACAACTCCTAAACCCAACACAACCCCTAAACCCAACACAACCACTAAACCTAACACAGCCCCTAAATCCAACACAACCCTTTAACCCGACACATAACCTAAACCCGACACAACTACTAAACCCAACACAACCCCTAAACTCAACACATCCCCTAAACCCATAAACCCAACGCAACCCCTAAAACTAACACAACCCCTAAACCCGACACAACCCCTAAACCCAACAACCAATAAACCTAACACAACTCCTATAACCAAAAACAACCCCTAAACCCAACACAACCCCTAAACCCAACAAAACTCCTAAAACCAACACAACCCCTAAACCCGACACAACCCCTAAACCCGACAAAACTCCTAAAACTAACAAATCCCCTAAACCCAACACAACCACTAAACCTAACACAGCCCCTAAACACAACACAACCCTTAAACCCGACACAAACCCTAAACCCCACACAACTCCTAAACCCAACACAACCCGTAATCCCAACACAACCACTAAACCAAACACAGCCCCTAAACCCGACACAACCACTAAACCTGACAAAACCCCTAAACCTAACACAACTCCTAAACCCAACACAACTCCTAAACCCAACACAACCAATAAACCTAACACTGCCCCTAAACCCGACACAACCCTTAAACCCGACACATCCCCTAAACCCGACACAAACCCTAAACCACACACAACTCCTAAAACCAATACACCCCCTAAACCCAACAAAACCCCTAAACCCAACACAATCCCTAAACTCAACACATCGCCTAAAACCAACACAACCCCTAAACCCAACATGTCCCCTAAACCCAACACAGCCCCTAAACCCAACACAACCCCTAAACCCAACCAAAAACAACCCCTAACCCACCACTAAACCCAACACAACACCTAAACCCAACACAACCACTAAACCTAACACAGCCCCTAAACCCAACCCAACCCCTAAACCCGACACAACCCCTAAACACGACACAACCCCTAAACCCAACACAACCCCTAAACCCGACACAACCCCTAAACACAACACAACCCAACACATCCCTAAAACCCAACTCAACCAATAAACACAACGCAACCCCTAAACCTAACACAACCCCTAAACCCAACACAACTCCTTATACCAACAAAACCCCTAAACCCAACACATCCCCTAATCCCATAAACCCAACGCAACCCCTAAACCTAACACAACCCAAAACCCAACACAACTCCTAAACCCAACAAAACCCCTAAACCCAACACAACGACTAAACCTAATACAGCCCATAAACCCAACACAACCCTTAAACCTGTCACATCCCCTAAACCCGACAAAACCCCAAAACTCCACACAACTCCTAAACCCGACAAAGCCCCTAAACCTGACACAACCCCTAAACCCGACACAACTCCTAAACCCAACACAACTCCTAAACCCAACACAACCCCTAAACCCAACACAACCACTAAACCTAACACAGCCCCTAAATCCAACACAACCCTTTAACCCGACACATAACCTAAACCCGACACAACTACTAAACCAACACAACCCCTAAACTCAACACATCCCCTAAACCCATAAACCCAACGCAACCCCTAAAACTAACACAACCCCTAAACCCGACACAACCCCTAAACCCAACAACCAATAAACCTAACACAACTCCTATAACCAAAAACAACCCCTAAACCCAACACAACCCCTAAACCCAACAAAACTCCTAAAACCAACACAACCCCTAAACCCGACACAACCCCTAAACCCGACAAAACTCCTAAAACTAACAAATCCCCTAAACCCAACACAACCACTAAACCTAACACAGCCCCTAAACACAACACAACCCTTAAACCCGACACAAACCCTAAACCCCACACAACTCCTAAACCCAACACAACCCGTAATCCCAACACAACCACTAAACCAAACACAGCCCCTAAACCCGACACAACCCCTAAACCTGACAAAACCCCTAAACCTAACACAACTCCTAAACCCAACACAACTCCTAAACCCAACACAACCAATAAACCTAACACTGCCCCTAAACCCGACACAACCCTTAAACCCGACACATCCCCTAAACCCGACACAAACCCTAAACCACACACAACTCCTAAAACCAATACACCCCCTAAACCCAACAAAACCCCTAAACCCAACACAATCCCTAAACTCAACACATCGCCTAAACCCAACACAACCCCTAAACCCGACACAACCCCTAAAGCCGACACAACCCCTAAACACGACACAACCCCTAAACCCGACACAACCCCTAAACCCGACACAACTCCTAAAACCAACACAACCCCTAAACCCAACATAACCACTAAACCTAACACAGCCCCTAAACACAACACAACCCTTAAGCCCGACACATCCCCTAAACCTGACACAAACCCTAAACCCCACACAACTCCTAAACCCAACACAACCCGTAATCCCAACACAACCACTAAACCTAACACAGCCCCTAAACCCGACACAACCTCTAATCCCAACAAAACCCCTAAACCCAACACAATCCCTAAACTCAACACGTCGACTAAAACCAAACCAACCCAACCCCTAAACCCAACACAACTCCTAATCCTAACACAATTCCTAAACCCAACACAACTAATAAACCCAACACATCCCTAAAACCCAACTCAACCAATAAACACAACGCAACCCCTAAACCTAACACAACCCCTAAACCTAACACAACCCCTAAACCCAACACAACTCCTTATACCAACAAAACCCCTAAACCCAACACAACCCCTAAACCCAACACATCCCTTAATCCCATAAACCCAACGCAACCCCTAAACCTAACACAACCCAAAACCCAACACAACTCCTAAACCCAACAAAACCCCTAAACCCAACACAACGACTAAACCTAATACAGCCCATAAACCCAACACAACCCTTAAACCCGACACATCCCCTAAACCCGACACATCCCCTAAACCCGACAAAACCCCAAAACTCCACACAACTCCTAAACCCGACAAAGCCCCTAAACCTGACACAACCCCTAAACCCGACACAACTCCTAAACCCAACACAACTCCTAAACCCAACACAACCCCTAAACCCAACACAACCACTAAACCTAACACAGCCACTAAATCCAACACAACCCTTAAACCCGACACATAACCTAAACCCGACACAACTACTAAACCCAACACAACCCCTAAAGCCAACACATCCCCTAAACCCATAAAACCAACGCAACCCCTAAACCTTAAAAAACCCCTAAACCCAACACAACTCCTAAACCTAACACAACCCCTAAACCCGACACAACCCCTAAACCCAGCAACCAATAAACCTAACACAACTCCTATAACCAACACAACCCCTAAACCCAACACAACCACTAAAACTAACACAGCACCTAAACCCAACACAACCCCTAAATCCAACCCAACCCCTAAACCCGACACAACCAATAAACCCGACAAAACCACTAAACACAACACAACCCCTAAACCCGACACAACCCCTAAACCCGACACAACTCCAAAAACCAAAACAACCCCTAAACCCAACACAGCCCCTAAACCCAACACAACCCTTAAACCCAACACAACCCTTAAACCCGACACAACAACTAAACCTAACACAGCCCCTAAACCCGACACAACCCCTAAACCTGACAAAACCCCTAAACCTAACACAACTCCTAAACCCAACACAACTCCTAAACCCAACACATCCACTAAACCTAACACAACCCCTAAACCCAACACAAACCCTAAACCCAACACAAACCCTAAACCCCACACAACTCCTAAAACCAACACACCCCCTAAACCCAACAAAACCCCTAAAACCAACACAATACCTAAACTCAACATGTCGCCTAAGCCCAACACAACCCCTAAACCCAACACAACCCCTAAACCCGACACAACCCCTAAACACGACACAACCCCTAAACCCGACACAACTCTTAAAACCAATACAACCCCTAAACCCAACACAACCACTAAACCTAACACAGCCCCTAAACCCAACTCAACCCTTAAGTCCGACACATCCCCTAAACCCAACACAAACCCTAAACCCCAAACAACTCCTAAACCCAACACAACCCGTAATCCCAATACAACCACTAAACCTAACACAGTCCCTAAACCCGACACAACCCCTAAACCCAACACAATCCATAAACTCAACACGTCGCCTAAACCCAACGCAACCCCTAAACCCACACAACCCCTAAACCTAACCCAACCACTAAACCCAACACAACCCCTAAACCCAACACATCCCCTAAACCCAACACAACACATAAACCCAACACAACCCCTAAACCTACACAACCCCTAACCCACCACTAAACCCAACACAACCCTTAAACATAACACATCCCCAAAATCCAACACATCACTAAAACCCAACACAACCCCTAAACCTTACACAACTCCTAAACCCAACAAATCCCCTAAACACAACATGTCCCCTAAACTCAACACAACCCCTAAACCCAACACAGCCCCTAAACCCAACACAAACCCTAAACCTAACACAACACCTAAACACAACCCAACACAACCCTTAACCCACCACTAAACCCAACACAACCCCTAAACCCAACACAACCACTAAACCTAACACAGCCCCTAAACCCAACACAACCCCTAAACCCAACCCAACCCCTAAACCCGACACAACCCCTAAACACGACACAACCCCTAAACCCGACACAACCCCTAAACCCAACACAACCCCTAAACCCAACACAACCACTAAACCTAACACAGCACCTAAACCCAACACAACCCCTAAATCCAACCCAACCCCTAAACCCGACACAACTCCAAAAACCAACACAAACCCTAAACCCAACACAAGCACTAAACCTAACACAGCCCCTAAACCCAACACAACCCTTAAACCCAACACAACCCTTAAACCCGACACAACCACTAAACCTAACACAGCCCCTAAACCCGACACAACCCCTAAACCTGACAAAACCCCTAAACCTAACACAACTCCTAAACCCAACACAACTTCTAAACCCAACACATCCACTAAACCTAACACAACCCCTAAACCCAACACAACCCCTAAACCCAACACAAACCCTAAACCCCACACAACTCCTAAAACCAACACACCCCCTAAACCCAACAAAACCCCTTAAACCAACACAATACCTAAACTCAACATGTCGCCTAAACCCAACACAACCCCAAAACCCAACACAACCCCTAAACACGACACAACCCCTAAACCTAACACAACACCTAAACCCAACACATCCCCTAAACCCAACACAACACATAAACCCAACACAACCCCTAAACTTACACAACCCCTAACCCACCACTAAACCCAACACAACCCTTAAACATAACACATCCCCAAAATCCAACACATCACTAAAACCCAACACAACCCCTAAACCTAACACAACCCCTAAACCCAACAAATCCCCTAAACCCAACATGTCCCCTAAACCCAACACAACCCCTAAACCCAACACAGCCCCTAAACCCAACACAAACCCTAAACCTAACACAACACCTAAACCCAACCCAACACAACCCCTAACCCACCACTAAACCCAACACAACCCCTAAACCCAACCCAACCCCTAAACCCGACACAACCCCTAAACACGACACAACCCCTAAACTCGACACAACCCCTAAACCCAACACAACCCCTAAACCCAACACAACCACTAAACCTACCACAGCCCCTAAACTCAACACAACCCTTAAGTCCGACACATCCCCTAAACCCGACACAACTCCTAAACACAACACAATCAGTAATCCCAACACAACCACTAAACCCAACACAACCCCTAAACCCGACACAATTCCTAAACCCGACACAACCCCTAAACCCAACACAACCCCTAAACCTAACCCAACCACTAAACCCAACACAACCCCTAAACCCAACACATCCCCTAAACACAACACAACACATAAACCCAACACAACCCCTAATCCAACACAACCCCTAACCCACCACTAAACCCAACACAAACCCTAAACCCAACACAACCCCTAACCCTATCACACCACTAAATCTAAACCAACCCCTAAACCTAACACAAACCCTAAACCCAACACAACCCCTAAACACAACACAACCACTAACCCAACACAAACTTTGAACATAACACATCCCCAAAATCCAAGACATCACTAAAACCCAACGCAACCCCTAAACCTAACACAACCCCTAAACCCAACATGTCCCCTAAACCCAAAACATCCCCTAAACCCAAAACAGCCCCTAAACCCAACACAACCCCTAAACCTAACACAACACCTAAACTCAACCCAACACAACCCCTAACCCACCACTAAACCCAACACAACCCCTAAACCCAACACAACCATTAAACCTAACACAGCCCCTAAACCCAACACAACCCCTAAACCCAACCCAACCCATAAACCCGACACAAACCCTAAACCTCACACAACTCCTAAACCCAACACAGCCCGTAATCCCAAAAAACCACTAAACCTAACACAGCCCCTAATCCAGACACAACCCCTAAACCCGACACAACCCCTAAACACGACAGAACTCCTAAACCCGACACAACCCCTAAACACGACACAACTCCTAAAAAAAACAAAACCCCTAAACCCAACACAACTGCTAAACCTAACACAGCCCCTAAACCTAACACAACTCCTAAACCAACACAACTCCTAAACCCAACACATACCCTAAACCCGACACAAACCCTAAACCCGACACAACCCCTAAACACGACACAACCCCTAAACACGACACAACTGCTAAACCTAACACAGCCCCTAAACCCAACCCTTAAACCCGACACATCCCCTAAACCCGACACAAACCCTAAACCCCACAAAACTCCTAAACCCAACACAACCCGTAATCCCAACACAACCACTAAACCTAACACAGCCCCTAAACCCGACACAACCCGTAAACCTGACAAAACCCCTAAACCTAACACAACCCCTAAACCCAACACAACCCATGAACCCGACAAACCCCTAAACCCAACACAAACCCTAAACCTCACACAACTCCTAAACCCAACACAACCAGTAATCCCAAAAAACCACTAAAGCTAACACAACCCCTAAACCCAACACAACCCCTAAACACGACAGAACTCCTAAACCCGACACAACCCCTAAACCCGACACAACTCCTAAAACCAACAAAACCCCTAAACCCAACACAACCACTAAACCTTACACAACCCCTAAACCCAACAAATCCCCTAAACCCAACATGTCCCCTAAACCCAACACAACCCCTAAACCCAACACAGCCCCTAAACCCAACACAAACCCTAAACCTAACACAACACCTAAACCCAACCCAACACAACCCCTAACCCACCACTAAACCCAACACAACCCCTAAACCCAACACAACCACTAAACCTAACACAGCCCCTAAACCCAACACAACAACTAAACCCAACCCAACCCCTAAACCCGAAAAAACCCCTAAAAACGACACAACCCCTAAACCCGACACAATCCCTAAACCCAACACAACCCCTAAACCCGACACAACCCCTAAACCCAACACAACCACTAAACCTAACACAGCCCCTAAACTCAACACAACCCTTAAGTCCGACACATCCCCTAAACCCGACACAACTCCTAAACCCCACACAACTCCTAAACACAACACAATCCGTAATCCCAACACAACCACTAGACCCAAAACAACCCCTAAACCCGACTCAACCCCTAAACCCAACACAACCCCTAAACCTAACCCAACCACTAAACCCAACACAACCCCTAAACCCAACACATCCCCTAAACCCAACACAACACATAAACCCAACACAACCCCTAATCCAACAAAACCCCTAACCCACCACTAAATCCAACACAATCCCTAAACCCAACACAACCCCTAACCCTATCACACCACTAAATCTAAACCAACCCCTAAACCTAACACAAACCCTAAAACCAACACAACCCCTAAACACAACACAACCACTAACCTAACACAACGTTTGAACATAACACATCCCCAAAATCCAACACATCACTTAAACCCAACTCAACCCCTAAACCCAACACAACCCCTAAACCCGACACAAACCCTAAACCTCACACAACTCCTAAACCCAACACAACCCGTAATCCCAAAAAACCACTAAACCTAACACAGCCCCTAAACCCGACACAACCCCTAAACCCTACACAACCCCTAAACACGACAGAACTCCTAAACCCGACAAAACCCCTAAACCCAACACAACCACTAAACCTAACACAGCCCCTAAACCCATCCCTTAAACCCGACACAAACCCTAAACCCCACACAACTCCTAAACCCAACACAACCCCTAAACCTAACACAACTCCTAAACCAACACAACTCCTAAACCCAACACATCCCCTAAACCCGACACAAACACTAAACCCGACACATCTCCTAAACACGACACAACCCGTAAACCCGACAAAACTCCTAAAAAAACAAAACCCCTAAACACAACACAACTGCTAAAACTAACACAGCCCCTAAACCCAACCCTTAAACCCAACACATCCCCTAAACCCGACACAAACCCTAAACCCCACACAACCACTAAACCTAACACAGCCCCTAAACCCAACACAACCCGTAAACCTGACAAAACCCCTAAAACCTAACACAACCCCTAAACCCAACACAACCCATAAACCCGACACAACCCCTAAACCCAACACAACACCTAAACCCGACACAAACCCTAAACCTCACACAACTCCTAAGCCCAACACAACCCGTAATCCCAAAAAACCACTAAAGCTAACACAGCCCCTAAACCCGACACAACCCCTAAACACGACAGAACTCCTAAACCCAACACAACCCCTAAACCCGACACAACTCCTAAAACCAACAAAACCCATAAACCCAACACAACCACTAAACCTAACACAGCCCCTAAACCCAACCCTTAAACCCGACACAAACCCTAAACCCCACACAACTCCTAAACCAACACAACTCCTAAACCCAATACATCCCCTAAACCCGACACAAACCCTAAACCCGATACAACCCCTAAACACGACACAACCCCTAAACCCGACACAACCCCTAAACCCGACACAACTCCTAAAAAAAACAAAACCCCTAAACCCAATACAACCGCTAAACCTAACACAGCCCCTAAACCCAACCCTTAAACCCGACACATCACATAAACCCGACACAAACCCTAAACGCCACACAACTCCTAAACCCAACAAAACCCGTAATCCCAACACAACCACTAAACCTAACACAGACCCTAAACCTAACACAACCAATAAACCTAACACAGCCCCTAAACCCAACACAAACTTTAAACCCGACACATCCCCTAAACCCGACACAAACCATAAACCCCACACAACTCCTAAAACCAACACACCCCCTAAACCCAACAAAACCCCTAAACCCAACACAATCCCTAAACTCAACACGTCGCCTAAACCCAACACAACCCCAAAACCAGACACAACCCCTAAACCCGACACAACCCCTAAACACGACACAACCTCTAAACCTGACACAACTCCTAAAACCAACACAACCCCTAAACCCAAAACAAACAATAAACCTAACACAGCCCCTAAGCCCAACACAACCCGTAAACCCAACACAACCACTAAACCTAACACAACACCTAAACCCAACACAAATCCTAAACCCAACAAAACCCCTAAACCCGACACAACTCCTAAACCCAACACAACCCGTAAACCCAACACAACCACTAAACCTAACACAGCCCCTAAACCCAACACAAACCCTAAACCCAAAAAAACCCTAAACCCAACACATCCCTAAAACCCAACGCAACCAATAAACCCAACACAACCCCTAAACACAACACATCCCCTAACCCACCACTAAACCCAACACAAACCCTAACACACCACTAAACGTAACCCAACCCCTAAATCTAACACAAACCCTAAACCCAACACAACCCCTAAACACAACACAACCACTAACCCAACACAACCCTTAAAGATAACACATCCCCAAAATCCAACACATTCCTAAGACCCAACAAAACCCCTAAACCCAACACATCCCCTAAACCCATAAACCCAATGAAACCCCTAAACACAACGCAACCCATAAACCCAATGCAACCCCTAAACCTAACACAGCCCCTAAACCCAACACAACTCCAAAACCTAACACAACCCCTAAACCCAAGACATCCCTATAACCCAATGCAACACATAAATCCAACGCAACCCCTAAACCCAACGCAACCCCTAAAAAAACAGAACCCCTAAACCCAACACAACTCCTAAACCCAACACAACCCCTAAAAACAACACAACCACTAAACCTAACACAGCCCATATACCCAACACAACCCTTAAACCCGACACATCCCCTATACCCGACACAACCCCTAAACTCCACACAACTCCTAAACCTGACACAACCCCTAAACCCAACACAACCCCTAAACACAACACATCCCCTAAACCCATAAACCCAATGCAACCCCTAAACCAAATGCAACACATAAATCCAACGCAACCAATAAACCCAACAAAACCTCTAAACCCAACACAACCCCTAAACCCAACACATCCACTAAACCCATAAACCCATCGCAACCCCTAAACCTAACACAACCCCTAAAGCCAACACAACTCCTAAACCCAACACAACCCCTAAACCCGACACAACCCCTAAACTCCACACAACTATTTAACCTGACACAACCCCTAAACCCGACACAACCCATAAACCCAACACAACACCTAAAACCAACACAACCCCTAAACCCAACACAAATCCTTATCCCAACACAACCCCTAAACCTAACACAACCACTAAACCTAACACAACTCCTAAACCCATCACAGCCCCTAAACCCGACACAACCCCTAAAGCCGACACAAAACAAACCCTAACCCTAACACAACCCCTAAACCCAACATATCCCCTAAACCCAACACAACCCTTAAACCCAACACAATCCCTAAATCCAACACATCCCCTATAACGAAAAAAAACCCTAAACCCAACACAATCACTAAACCCAACACAACCCTTAAACCCGACACAACCCCTAAACATAAAACAACCCCTAAACCCAACACAATCCCTAAATCCAACACAATCCCTAAACCCAACACGTCCCCTACACCCGACACAACCCCTAAACCCAACACAACCACTAAATCCAACACAACCCCTAAACCCGAAACGTCCCCTAAACCCAACCCAAACCCTAAACCCAACACATCCCCTAAACCCAAAACAAACACTAAACCCAACATTACCCCTAAACCTAACACAACCCCTAAACCCGACACATCCCCTAAACCCAACACACACCCTAAACCCAACATAACCCCTAAACCTAACACAACCCCTAAACACTACACAACCCCTAAACCCAACACAACCCCTAACCCTAACACAACCCATAAACATAACACATACCCAAAATCCAACACATCCCTAAAACCCAACGCAACCCCTAAACCTTACACAACCCCTAAACCCAACAAATCCCCTAAACCCAACATGTCCCTTAAACCCAACACAACCCCTAAACCCAACACATCCCCAAAACCCGACACAACCCCTAAACTCCACACAACTCTTAAACCGGACACAACCCCTAAACCCGACACAACCCATAAACCCAACACAACTCCTAAAACCAAAACAACCCCTAAAACCAACACAACTCCTTATCCCAACACAACCCCTAAACCTAACACAGCCCCTAAACCTGACACAACCCCTAAACCTGACACAACCCCTAAACCCGACACATCCCTAAAACCCAACGCAACCCCTAAACCTTACACAACCCCTAAACCCAACAAATCCCCTAAACCCAACATGTCCCCTAAACCCAACACAACCCCTAAACCCGACACATTCCCTAAACCCGAAACAACCCCTAAACTCCACACAACTCTTAAACCTGACACAACCCCTAAACCAGACACAACCCATAAACCCAACACAACTCCTAAAACCAAAACAACCCCTAAACCCAACACAACTCCTTATCCCAACACAACCCCTAAACCTAACACAACCACTAAACCTAACACAGCCCCTAAACCCAACACATCCCCTATACCCGAAACAACCCCTAAACTCCATACAACTCCTAAACCCAACACAGCCCCTAAACCCGACACAACCCCTAAACCTGACACAACCTCTAAACCCGACACAACCCCTAAACCCGACACAAAACAACCCCTTACCCTAACAAAACCCCTAAACCCGACACGTACTCTAAACCCGACACGTCCCCTAACCCCAACCCAACACCTAAATCCAAAACATCCCCTAAACCCAAAACAACCCCTAAAACCAACACAATAGCTAAACCCAACACAACCCTTAAACCCGACACAACCCCTAAACGTAACACAACCCCTAAACCTCACAAAATCCACAATCCAACACGTCCCATAAACCCAACACAATCCCTAAACCCAACACCTCCCCTACACCCGACACAACCCCTAATCCCAACACAACCCCTAAACCCAACACAACCCCTAAACCCAACACAACCCTTAAACCTGACACGTCCCCTAAACCCAACCCAACCCCAAAACCCATCACATCCCCTAAACCCAATACAAACCCTAAACCCAACATAACCCTTAAACCTAACACAACCCCTAAAGCCGACACATCCCCTAAACACAACACAACCACTAACCCAACACAACACTTAAACATAACACATCCCCAAAATCCAACACATCCCTAAAACCCAACACAACCCCTAAACCCAACACAACCCCTAAACCCAAGACAACCCCTAAACCCAACACAGCCCCTAAACCAACACAACACCTAAACCTAACACAACATCTAAACCCAACCCAACACATCCCCTAAACCCAACACAACTCCTAAACCCAACACAAACCCTAAACCCAACACAGCCCCCAACCCTAGCACACCACTAAAACTAACACAAAACCTAAACCCAACACAACCCCTACACCCAACATAAACCCTAAACATAACACAACCCTTAAACCCAACACAACTCCTAAACATAACACAACCCTAAACCCAACACAACTCCTAAACATAACACAACTCCTAAACCCAACACAACTCCTAAACCCAACACAACCCCTAAACCCAACACATCCCTAAAACCCAACGCAACCAATAAACACAACGCAACCCCTAAAACTAACCGAACCAATAAACCCAACACAACCCCTAAACACAACACATAAACCCAACACAACCCCTAAACCAACACAACCCCTAACCCACCACTAAACCCAACACAAACCCTAACCCTAACACACCACAAAACCCAACACAACCCCTAAACACAACACAACCACTAACCCAACACAACCCTTAAACATAACACATCCCAAAAATCCAACACATCCCTAAGACCCAACATATCCCCTAAACCCAACACATCCCCTAAACCCATAAACCCAATGAAACCCCTAAACACAACGCAACCCCTAAACCTAACACAACCCCTAAACCCAACACAACTCCAAAACCTAACACAACCCCTAAACCCAAGACATCCCTATAACCCAATGCAACACATAAATCCAACGCAACCCCTAAACCTAACAAAACCCCTAAACCCAACACAATCCCTAAACCCAACACAACCCTTAAACCCGACACAACCCCTAAACGTAACACAACCCCTAAACCCAACACATCCCCTAAACCCAAAACAATCCCTAAACCCAACACGTCCCCTACACCCAACACAACCTCTAAACCCAACACAACCACTAAACCCAACACAACCCCAAACCCAACACGTCCCCTAAACCCAACCCAACCCCTAAACCCAACACATCCCCTAAACCCAATACACACCCTAAACACAACATTACCCCTAAACCTAGCACAACCCCTAAACCCGACACATCCCCTAAAACCAACACAACCCCTAAACCCAACACACACCCTAAACCCAACATAACACCTAAACCTAACACAACCCCTAAACCCAACACAAACCCAAAACCCAACACAACCCCAAAACCTAACACAACCCCTAAACCCGACACGTCACCTAAACCCAACCCAACCCCTAAACCGAACTCTTCCCCTAAACCCAACACAACCCCTAAACCCATAAACCCAAAGCAACCCCTAAACATAACACAACCCCTAAACCCAACACAACTCCTAAACATAACACAACTCCTAAACCCAACACAACTCCTAAACCCAACACAACCCCTAAACCCAACACATCCCTAAAACCCAACGCAACCAATAAACACAACTCAACCCCTAAACCTAACCGAAACAATAAACCCAACACAACCCCTAAACACAACACATCCCCTAAACCCAACACAACACATAAACCCAACACAACCCCTAAACCAACACAACCCCTAACCCACCACTAAACCCAACACAAACCCTAACCCTAACACACCACTAAACCTAACCCAACCCCTAAACCTAACACAAACCCTAAACCCAACACAACCCCTAAACACAACACAACCACTAACCCAACACAACCCTTAAACATAACACATCCCTAAAACCCAACACAACCCCTAAACCCAACAAATCCCCTAAACCCAACAAATCCCCTAAACCCATAAACACAATGCAACCCATAAACCCAATGCAACCCCTAAACCTAACACAACCCCTAAACCCAACACAACCCCTAAACCCGACACAACCCCTAAACTACACACAACTATTAAACCTGACACAACCACTAAACCCGACACAACCCATAAACCCAACACAACTCCTAAAACCAACACAACTCCTAAACCAACACAACTCCTAAACCCAATACATCCCCTAAACCCGACACAAACCCTAAACCCGATACAACCCCTAAACACGACACAACCCCTAAACCCGACACAACCCCTAAACCCGACACAACTCCTAAAAAAAACAAAACCCCTAAACCCAATACAACCGCTAAACCTAACACAGCCCCTAAACCCAACCCTTAAACCCGACACATCACATAAACCCGACACAAACCCTAAACGCCACACAACTCCTAAACCCAACAAAACCCGTAATCCCAACACAACCACTAAACCTAACACAGACCCTAAACCTAACACAACCAATAAACCTAACACAGCCCCTAAACCCAACACAAACTTTAAACCCGACACATCCCCTAAACCCGACACAAACCATAAACCCCACACAACTCCTAAAACCAACACACCCCCTAAACCCAACAAAACCCCTAAACCCAACACAATCCCTAAACTCAACACGTCGCCTAAACCCAACACAACCCCAAAACCAGACACAACCCCTAAACCCGACACAACCCCTAAACACGACACAACCTCTAAACCTGACACAACTCCTAAAACCAACACAACCCCTAAACCCAAAACAAACAATAAACCTAACACAGCCCCTAAGCCCAACACAACCCGTAAACCCAACACAACCACTAAACCTAACACAACACCTAAACCCAACACAAATCCTAAACCCAACAAAACCCCTAAACCCGACACAACTCCTAAACCCAACACAACCCGTAAACCCAACACAACCACTAAACCTAACACAGCCCCTAAACCCAACACAAACCCTAAACCCAAAAAAACCCTAAACCCAACACATCCCTAAAACCCAACGCAACCAATAAACCCAACACAACCCCTAAACACAACACATCCCCTAACCCACCACTAAACCCAACACAAACCCTAACACACCACTAAACGTAACCCAACCCCTAAATCTAACACAAACCCTAAACCCAACACAACCCCTAAACACAACACAACCACTAACCCAACACAACCCTTAAAGATAACACATCCCCAAAATCCAACACATTCCTAAGACCCAACAAAACCCCTAAACCCAACACATCCCCTAAACCCATAAACCCAATGAAACCCCTAAACACAACGCAACCCATAAACCCAATGCAACCCCTAAACCTAACACAGCCCCTAAACCCAACACAACTCCAAAACCTAACACAACCCCTAAACCCAAGACATCCCTATAACCCAATGCAACACATAAATCCAACGCAACCCCTAAACCCAACGCAACCCCTAAAAAAACAGAACCCCTAAACCCAACACAACTCCTAAACCCAACACAACCCCTAAAAACAACACAACCACTAAACCTAACACAGCCCATATACCCAACACAACCCTTAAACCCGACACATCCCCTATACCCGACACAACCCCTAAACTCCACACAACTCCTAAACCTGACACAACCCCTAAACCCAACACAACCCCTAAACACAACACATCCCCTAAACCCATAAACCCAATGCAACCCCTAAACCAAATGCAACACATAAATCCAACGCAACCAATAAACCCAACAAAACCTCTAAACCCAACACAACCCCTAAACCCAACACATCCACTAAACCCATAAACCCATCGCAACCCCTAAACCTAACACAACCCCTAAAGCCAACACAACTCCTAAACCCAACACAACCCCTAAACCCGACACAACCCCTAAACTCCACACAACTATTTAACCTGACACAACCCCTAAACCCGACACAACCCATAAACCCAACACAACACCTAAAACCAACACAACCCCTAAACCCAACACAAATCCTTATCCCAACACAACCCCTAAACCTAACACAACCACTAAACCTAACACAACTCCTAAACCCATCACAGCCCCTAAACCCGACACAACCCCTAAAGCCGACACAAAACAAACCCTAACCCTAACACAACCCCTAAACCCAACATATCCCCTAAACCCAACACAACCCTTAAACCCAACACAATCCCTAAATCCAACACATCCCCTATAACGAAAAAAAACCCTAAACCCAACACAATCACTAAACCCAACACAACCCTTAAACCCGACACAACCCCTAAACATAAAACAACCCCTAAACCCAACACAATCCCTAAATCCAACACAATCCCTAAACCCAACACGTCCCCTACACCCGACACAACCCCTAAACCCAACACAACCACTAAATCCAACACAACCCCTAAACCCGAAACGTCCCCTAAACCCAACCCAAACCCTAAACCCAACACATCCCCTAAACCCAAAACAAACACTAAACCCAACATTACCCCTAAACCTAACACAACCCCTAAACCCGACACATCCCCTAAACCCAACACACACCCTAAACCCAACATAACCCCTAAACCTAACACAACCCCTAAACACTACACAACCCCTAAACCCAACACAACCCCTAACCCTAACACAACCCATAAACATAACACATACCCAAAATCCAACACATCCCTAAAACCCAACGCAACCCCTAAACCTTACACAACCCCTAAACCCAACAAATCCCCTAAACCCAACATGTCCCTTAAACCCAACACAACCCCTAAACCCAACACATCCCCAAAACCCGACACAACCCCTAAACTCCACACAACTCTTAAACCGGACACAACCCCTAAACCCGACACAACCCATAAACCCAACACAACTCCTAAAACCAAAACAACCCCTAAAACCAACACAACTCCTTATCCCAACACAACCCCTAAACCTAACACAGCCCCTAAACCTGACACAACCCCTAAACCTGACACAACCCCTAAACCCGACACATCCCTAAAACCCAACGCAACCCCTAAACCTTACACAACCCCTAAACCCAACAAATCCCCTAAACCCAACATGTCCCCTAAACCCAACACAACCCCTAAACCCGACACATTCCCTAAACCCGAAACAACCCCTAAACTCCACACAACTCTTAAACCTGACACAACCCCTAAACCAGACACAACCCATAAACCCAACACAACTCCTAAAACCAAAACAACCCCTAAACCCAACACAACTCCTTATCCCAACACAACCCCTAAACCTAACACAACCACTAAACCTAACACAGCCCCTAAACCCAACACATCCCCTATACCCGAAACAACCCCTAAACTCCATACAACTCCTAAACCCAACACAGCCCCTAAACCCGACACAACCCCTAAACCTGACACAACCTCTAAACCCGACACAACCCCTAAACCCGACACAAAACAACCCCTTACCCTAACAAAACCCCTAAACCCGACACGTACTCTAAACCCGACACGTCCCCTAACCCCAACCCAACACCTAAATCCAAAACATCCCCTAAACCCAAAACAACCCCTAAAACCAACACAATAGCTAAACCCAACACAACCCTTAAACCCGACACAACCCCTAAACGTAACACAACCCCTAAACCTCACAAAATCCACAATCCAACACGTCCCATAAACCCAACACAATCCCTAAACCCAACACCTCCCCTACACCCGACACAACCCCTAATCCCAACACAACCCCTAAACCCAACACAACCCCTAAACCCAACACAACCCTTAAACCTGACACGTCCCCTAAACCCAACCCAACCCCAAAACCCATCACATCCCCTAAACCCAATACAAACCCTAAACCCAACATAACCCTTAAACCTAACACAACCCCTAAAGCCGACACATCCCCTAAACACAACACAACCACTAACCCAACACAACACTTAAACATAACACATCCCCAAAATCCAACACATCCCTAAAACCCAACACAACCCCTAAACCCAACACAACCCCTAAACCCAAGACAACCCCTAAACCCAACACAGCCCCTAAACCAACACAACACCTAAACCTAACACAACATCTAAACCCAACCCAACACATCCCCTAAACCCAACACAACTCCTAAACCCAACACAAACCCTAAACCCAACACAGCCCCCAACCCTAGCACACCACTAAAACTAACACAAACCCTAAACCCAACACAACCCCTACACCCAACATAAACCCTAAACATAACACAACCCTTAAACCCAACACAACTCCTAAACATAACACAACCCTAAACCCAACACAACTCCTAAACATAACACAACTCCTAAACCCAACACAACTCCTAAACCCAACACAACCCCTAAACCCAACACATCCCTAAAACCCAACGCAACCAATAAACACAACGCAACCCCTAAAACTAACCGAACCAATAAACCCAACACAACCCCTAAACACAACACATAAACCCAACACAACCCCTAAACCAACACAACCCCTAACCCACCACTAAACCCAACACAAACCCTAACCCTAACACACCACAAAACCCAAAACAACCCCTAAACACAACACAACCACTAACCCAACACAACCCTTAAACATAACACATCCCAAAAATCCAACACATCCCTAAGACCCAACATATCCCCTAAACCCAACACATCCCCTAAACCCATAAACCCAATGAAACCCCTAAACACAACGCAACCCCTAAACCTAACACAACCCCTAAACCCAACACAACTCCAAAACCTAACACAACCCCTAAACCCAAGACATCCCTATAACCCAATGCAACACATAAATCCAACGCAACCCCTAAACCTAACAAAACCCCTAAACCCAACACAATCCCTAAACCCAACACAACCCTTAAACCCGACACAACCCCTAAACGTAACACAACCCCTAAACCCAACACATCCCCTAAACCCAAAACAATCCCTAAACCCAACACGTCCCCTACACCCAACACAACCTCTAAACCCAACACAACCACTAAACCCAACACAACCCCAAACCCAACACGTCCCCTAAACCCAACCCAACCCCTAAACCCAACACATCCCCTAAACCCAATACACACCCTAAACACAACATTACCCCTAAACCTAGCACAACCCCTAAACCCGACACATCCCCTAAAACCAACACAACCCCTAAACCCAACACACACCCTAAACCCAACATAACACCTAAACCTAACACAACCCCTAAACCCAACACAAACCCAAAACCCAACACAACCCCAAAACCTAACACAACCCCTAAACCCGACACGTCACCTAAACCCAACCCAACCCCTAAACCGAACTCTTCCCCTAAACCCAACACAACCCCTAAACCCATAAACCCAAAGCAACCCCTAAACATAACACAACCCCTAAACCCAACACAACTCCTAAACATAACACAACTCCTAAACCCAACACAACTCCTAAACCCAACACAACCCCTAAACCCAACACATCCCTAAAACCCAACGCAACCAATAAACACAACTCAACCCCTAAACCTAACCGAAACAATAAACCCAACACAACCCCTAAACACAACACATCCCCTAAACCCAACACAACACATAAACCCAACACAACCCCTAAACCAACACAACCCCTAACCCACCACTAAACCCAACACAAACCCTAACCCTAACACACCACTAAACCTAACCCAACCCCTAAACCTAACACAAACCCTAAACCCAACACAACCCCTAAACACAACACAACCACTAACCCAACACAACCCTTAAACATAACACATCCCTAAAACCCAACACAACCCCTAAACCCAACAAATCCCCTAAACCCAACAAATCCCCTAAACCCATAAACACAATGCAACCCATAAACCCAATGCAACCCCTAAACCTAACACAACCCCTAAACCCAACACAACCCCTAAACCCGACACAACCCCTAAACTACACACAACTATTAAACCTGACACAACCACTAAACCCGACACAACCCATAAACCCAACACAACTCCTAAAACCAACACAACCCCTAAACCCAACACAACTCTTTATCCCAAGACAACCCCTAAACCTAACACAACCACTAAACCTAACACAACTCTTAAACCCAACACAGCCCCTAAACACGACACAACCCCTAAATCCGACACAAAACAACCCCTAACCCTAACACAACCCCTACACCCAACATATCCCCTAAACCCAACACAACCCATAAACCCAATACAATCCCTAAATCCAACACATCCCCTAAACCCAAAAAACCCCTAAACCCAACACAATCCCTAAACCCAACACAACCCTTAAACCCGACACAACCCCTAAACGTAACACAACCCCTAAACCCAACACATCCCCTAAACCCAACACAATCCCTAAACCCAACACGTCCCCTACACCCGACACAACCTCTAAACCCAACACAACCACTAAACCCAACACAAACCCAAACCCAACACGTCCCCTAAACCCAACCCAACCCCTAAACCCAACACATCCCCTAAACCCAATACACACCCTAAACACAACATTACCCCTAAACCTAGCACAACCCCTAAACCCGACACATCCCCTAAAACCAACACAACCCCTAAACCCAACACACACCCTAAACCCAACATAACACCTAAACCTAACACAACCCCTAAACCCAACACAACCCCTAAACCCAACACAACCCCTAAACCCAACACAACCCCTAAACCCGACACGTCCCCTAAACCCAACCCAACCCCTAAACTGAACTCTTCCCCTAAACCCTACACAACCCCTAAACCCATAAACCCAAAGCAACCCCTAAACATAACACAACCCCTAAACCCAACACAACTCCTAAACATAACACAACTCCTAAACCCAACACAACTCCTAAACCCAACACAACCCCTAAACCCAACACATCCCTAAAACCCAACGCAACCAATAAACACAACTCAACCCCTAAACCTAACCGAAACAATAAACCCAACACATCCCCTAAACCCAACACAACACATAAACCCAACACAACCCCTAAACCAACACAACCCCTAACCCACCACTAAACCCAACACAAACCCTAACCCTAACACACCACTAAACCTAACCCAACCCCTAAACCTAACACAAACCCTAAACCCAACACAACCCCTAAACACAACACAACCACTAACCCAACACAACCCTTAAACATAACACATCCCTAAAACCCAACACAACTCCTAAACCCAACAAATCCCCTAAACCCAACAAATCCCCTAAACCCATAAACACAATGCAACCCATAAACCCAATGCAACCCCTAAACCTAACACAACCCCTAAACCCAACACAACTCCAAAACCTAGCACAACCCCTAAACCCAAGACATCCCTATAACACAATGCAACACATAAATCCAACGCAACCCCTAAACCTAACAAAACCCCTAAACCCAACACAACTCCTAAACCCAACACAACCCTTAAACCCGACACAACACCTAAACTCCACACAACTCCTAAACCTGACACAACCCCTAAACACAACACAACCCCTAAACCCAACACATCCCCTAAAACCCATAAACCCAATACAACACATAAATCCAACGCAACCCCTAAAACTAACAAAACCTCTAAACCCAACACAACTCCTAAACCCAACACTTCCCCTAAACCCAACACATCCACTAAACCCATAAACCAATCGCAACCCCTAAACCTAACACAACCCCTAAAGCCAACACAACTCCTAAACCCAACACAACCCCTAAACCCGACACAACCCCTAAACTCCACACAACTATTAAACCTGACAAAACCCCTAAACCCGACACAACCCCTAAACCCGACACAACCCATAAACCCAACACAACTCCTAAAACCAACACAACCCCTAAACCCAACACAACTCCTTATCCCAACACAACCCCTAAACCTAACACAACTCCTAAACCCGACACAACCCCTAAAGCCGACACAAAACAAACCCTAACCCTAACACAACCCCTAAATCCAACACATCCCCTAAACCCAAAAAAAACCCTAAACCCAACACAATCCCTAAACCCAACAAAACCCTTAAACCTGACACAACCCCTAAACATAACACAATCCCTAAACCCAACACAATCCCTAAATCCAACACATCCCCTAAACCCAACACAATCCCTAAACCCAACACGTCCCCTACAGCCGACACAACCCCTAAACCCAACACAACCACTAAACACAACACAACCCCTAAACCCGACACGTCCCCTAAACCCAACCCAACCCCTAAACCCAACACATCCCCTATACCCAATACACACCCTAAACCCAACATTACCCCTAAACCTAACACAACCCCTAAACCCGACACATCCCCTAAACCCAACACAACCCCTAAACCCAACACACACCCTAAACCCAACATAACCCCTAAACCTAACACAACCCCTAAACCCTACAAAACCCCTAAACCCAACACAACCCCTAAACCCAACACAACCCCTAACCCAAACACAACCCCTAAACCCGACACGTCCCCTAAACCCAACACTTCCCCTAAACCAAACCCTACCCCTAAACCCAACCCTTCCCCTAAACCCAACACAACTCCAAAACATAACACAACTCCTAAACCCAACACAACTCCTAAACCCAACACATCCCTAAAACCCAACACATCCCTAAAACCCAACGCAACCAATAAACACAACGCAACCCCTAAACCTAACCGAACTAATAAACCCAACACAACCCCTAAACACAACACATAAACCCAAAACAACCCCTAAACCAACACAACCCCTAACCCACCACTAAAACCAACACAAACCCTAACACACCACTAAACCTAACCCAACCCCTAAACCTAACACAAACCCTAAACCCAACACAACCCCTAAACACAACACAACCACTAACCCAACACAACCCTTAAACATAACACATCCCCAAAATCCAACACATCCCTAAAACCCAACGCAACCCCTAAACCTTACACAACCCATAAACCCAACAAATCCCCTAAACCCAACATGTCCCCTAAACCCAACACAACCCCTAAACCCGACACATCCCCTAAATTCGAAACAACCCCTAAACTCCACACAACTCTTAAACCTGACACAACCCCTAAACCCGACACAACCCATAAACCCAACACAACTCCTAAAACCAAAACAACCCCTAAACCCAACACAACTCCTTATCCCAACACAACCCCTAAACCTAACACAACCACTAAACCTAACACAGCCCCTAAACCCAACACATCCCCTATACCCGAAACAACCCCTAAACTCCACAAAACTCCTAAACCCAACACAGCCCCTAAACCCGACACAACCCCTAAACCTGACACAATCCCTAAACCCAACACAAAACAACCCCTTACCCTAACACAACCCCTAAACCCGACACGTCCCCTAACCCCAACCCAACCCCTAAACCCAAAACATCCCCTAAACCCAAAACAACACCTAAACCCAAAACAATCCCTAAACCCAACACAACCCTTAAACCCGACACAACCCCTAAACCTAACACAATCCCTAAATCCAACACATCCCATAAACCCAACACAATCCCTAAACCCAACACGTCCCCTACACCCGACACAACCCCTAAGCCCAACACAACCCCTAAACCCAACACAACCCCTAAACCTGACACGTCCCCTAAACCCAACCCAACCCCAAAACCCAACACATCCCCTAAACCCAATACAAACCCTAAACCCAACATAACCCCTAAACCTAACACAACCCCTAAACCCTACACATCCCCTAAACCCGACACAACCCCTAAACTCCACACAACTCTTAAACCTGACACAACCCCTAAACCCGACACACCCCATAAACCCAACACAACTCCTAAAACCAACACAACTCCTAAAACCAACACAATCCCTAAACCCAACAAAACTCCTTATCCCAACACAACCCCTAAACCTAGCACAACCACTAAACCTAACACAGCCCCTAAACCCAACACATCCCCTATACCCGAAACAACCCCTAAACTCCACACAACTCCTAAACCCAACACAGCCCCTAAAACCGAAACAACCCCTAAACCTGACACAACCCCTAAACCCGACACAAAACAACCCCTAACCCTAACACAACCCCTAAACCCGACACGTCCCCTAAACCCGACACGTCCCCTAAACCCAACCCAACCCCTAAATCCAATACATCCCCTAAACCCAAAACAACCCCTGAACCCAACACAATCCCTAAACCCAACACAACCCTTAAACCCGACACAACCCCTAAAAGTAACACAACCCCTAAACCCAACACAATCCCTAAACCCAACACAATCCCTAAATCCAACACGTCCCATAAACCCAACACAATCCCTAAACCCAACACGTCCCCTACACCCGACACAACCCCTAAACCCAAAACAACCCCTAAACCCAACACAACCCCTAAACCTGACACGTCCCCTAAACCCAACCCAACCCCAAAACCCAACACATCCCCTAAACCCAATACAAACCCTAAACCAACATAACCCCTAAACCTAACACAACCTCTAAAGCAAACACATCCCCTAAACCCAACACAACCCCTAAACCCAACACACACCCTAAACCCAAAATAACCCCTAAACCTAACACAACCCCTAAACCCTACACAACCCCTAAACCCAACACAACCCCTAAATCCAACACAACCCCTAACCCTAACACAACCCCTAAACACGACACGTCCCTTAAACCCGATACGTCCCCTAAACCCAACCCAACCCCTAAACCCAACCCTTCCCCTAAACATAACACAACCCCTAAATAAAAACACAACCCCTAAACCCATAAAACCAACGCAACCTCTAAACATCATACAACCCCTAATCCCAACACAACTCCTAAACCTAACACAACTCCTAAACCAAACACAACTCCAAAACCCAACACACCCCCTAAACCCAACAAAACCCCTAAACCCAACACAATCCCTAAACTCAACACGTCGCCTAAACCCAACTCAACCCTTAAACCCAACACAACCCCTAAACCCAACACAACCCCTAAACACGACACAACCCCTAAACCCGACACAACACCTAAAACCAACACAACCCCTAAACCCAACACAACCACTAAACCTAACACAGCCCCTAAACCCGACACAACCCTTAAGTCCGACACAACCCCTAAACCCAACACAAACCCTAAACCCCACACAACCCATAATCCCAACATAACCCGTAATCACAACACAAAAACTAAACCCAACACAACTCCTAAACCCGACACAACCCCTAAACACAACACAACTCCTAAACCCAACACAACCACTAAACCTAACACAGCCCCTAAACCCAACACAACCCCGAAATCAAACCCAACCCCTAAACCCGACAAAACCCCTACACCCGACAAAACCCCTAAAAACGACACAACACCTAAACCCGACACAACCCGTAAACCCGACACAACTCCTAAAACAACACAACCCCTAAACCCAACACAACCACTAAACCTAACACAGCCCCTAAACCCAACACAACCCTTAAACCCGACACATCCCCTAAACCCAACACAAACCCTAAAACCCACACAACTCCAAAAACCAACACAACCCGTAATCCCAACACAACCACTAAACCTGACACAGCCCCTAAACCCAACACAACCCCTAAACATGACAAAACCCCTAAACCTAACACAAATCCTAAACACAACACAACCACTAAACCTAACACAGTCCCCTAACCCAACACAAACCTTAAACAAGACACATCCCCTAAACCTGACACAAACCCTAAACACCACACAACTCCTAAAATCAACACACCCCCTAAACCCAACAAAACCCCTAAACCCAACACAATCCCTAAACTCAACACGTCGCCTAAACCCAACACAACCCTTAAACCCAACACAACCCCTAAACCCGACAGAACCCCTAAACACGACACAACCCCTAAACCCGACACAACACCTAAAACCAACACAACCCCTAAACCCAACACAACCACTAAACCTAACACAGCCCCTAAACCCGACACAACCCTTAAGTCCGACACATCCCCTAAACCCGACACAAACCCTAAACCCCAACAACCCGTAATCCCAACACAAAAACTAAACCCAACACAACTCCTAAACCCGACACAACCCCTAAACCTGACACAACCCCTAAACCCAACACAACCCCTAAAACCAACACAACCCCTAAACCCGACACAACTCCTAAAACCAACACAACCCCTAAACCCGACACAACCCCTAAACCCAACACAACCCCTAAACCAACAAAACCCCTAACCCACCACTAAACCCAACACAAACCCCAAACCCAACACAACCCCTAACCCTAACACACAACTAAACCTAAACCAATCCCTAAACCTAACACAACACCTAAACCCAACCCAACACAACCCCTAAACCCACCACTAAACACAACACAAACTCTAAACCCAACACAACCACTAAACCCAACACAACCCCTAAACCCAACACATCCCCTAAACACAAAAACCCAACGCAACCCCTAAACCTAACACAACCCAAAACCCAACACAACTCCTAAATCCAACAAAACCCCTAAACCCAACACAACGACTAAACCTAACACAACCCTTAAACCCGACACATCCCCTAAACCCGACACATCCCCTAAACCCGACAAAACCCCAAAACTCCACACAACTCCTAAACCCGACACAGCCCCTAAACCTGACACAACCCCTAAACCCAACACAACTCCTAAACCGAACACAACTCCTAAATGCAACACAACCACTAAACCCATCACAACCACTAAATCTAACACAGCACCTAAATCCAACACAACCCTTAAACCTGACACATACCCTAAACCCAACACAACCCCTAAACCCAACACATCCCCTAAACCCATAAACCCAACGCAACCCCTAAACCTAACAAAACCACTAAACCCAACACAACTCCTAAACCTAACACAACCCCTAAACCCGACACAACCCCTAAACCCAACATAACCCCTAAACCCAACAAAACTCCTAAACCCAAAACAACCCCTAAACCCGACACAACCCCTAAACCCGACAAAACCCCTAAACACAACACAACACCTAAACCCGACACAACCCCTAAACCCGACACAACTCCTAAAACAACACAACCCCTAAACCCAACACAACCACTAAACCTAACACAGCCCCTAAACCCAAGACAACCCTTAAACCCGACACATCCCCTAAACCCGACACAAACCCTAAACCCCACACAACTCCTAATCCCAACACAACCCGTAATCCCAACACAACCACTAAATCTAACAAAGCCCCTAAACCCGACACAACACCTAAACCTGACAAAACCCCTAAACCTAACAAAACTCCAAAACCCAACACAACCACTAAACCTAACACAGCCCCAAAACCCAACACAAACCTTAAACCCGACACATCCCCTAAACCCGACACAAACCCTAAACCCCACACAACTCCTAAAACCAACACACCCCTAAACCCAACAAAACCCCTAAACCCAACACAATCCCTAAACTCAACACGTCGCCTAAACCCAACACAACCCTTAAACCCGACACAACACCTAAACACGACACAACCCCTAAACCCGACACAACTCCTAAAACCAACACAACACCTAAACCCAACACAACCACTAAACCTAACACAGCCCCTAAACCCAACACAACCCTTAAGTCCGACACATTCCCTAAACCCGACACAAACCCTAAACCCCACACAACTCCTAAACCCAACACAACCCATAATCCCAACACAACCACTAAACCCAACACAACCCCTAAACCCGACACAACCCCTAAACCCAACACAACCCCTAAAACTGACACAACCCCTAAACCCGACACAACTCCTAAAACCAACACAACCCCTAAACCCGACACAACCCCTAAACCCAACACAACCCTTAAACCAACACAACCCCTAACCCACCACTAAACCCAACACAAACCCTAAAACCAACACTTCCCCTAAAGACAACACAACCACTAACCCAACACAACCCTTAAACATAACACAACCCCAAAATCCAACACATCCCTAAAACCCAACACAACCCCTAAACCTTACACAACCCCTAAACCCAACAAATCCCCTAAACCCAACATGTCCCCTAAACCCAACAAAACCCCTAAACCCAACAAAACCCCTAAACACGACACAACACCTAAACCAGACACAACCCTTAAACCCGACACAACTCCTAAAACAACACAACCCCTAAACACAACACAACCACTAAACCTAACACAGCCCCTAAACCCAACACAACCCTTAAACCCGACACATCCCCTAAACCCAACACAAACCCTAAACCCCACAAAAATCCTAAAACCAACACAACCCGTAATCCCAACACAACCACTAAACCTGACACAGCCCCTAAACCCAACACAACCCCTAAACCTGACAAAACCCCTAAACCTAACACAAATCCTAAACACAACACAACCACTAAACCTAACACAGTCCCCTAACCCAACACAAACCTTAAACCCGACACATCCCCTAAACCTGACACAAACCCTAAACACCACACAACTCCTAAAACCAACACACCCCCTAAACCCAACAAAACCCCTAAACCCAACACAATCCCTAAACTCAACACGTCGCCTAAACCCAACTCAACCCTTAAACCCAACACAACCCCTAAACCCAACACAACCCCTAAACACGACACAACCCCTAAACCCGACACAACACCTAAAACCAACACAACCCCTAAACCCAACACAACCACTAAACCTAACACAGCCCCTAAACCCGACACAACCCTTAAGTCCGACACAACCCCTAAACCCAACACAAACCCTAAACCCCACACAACCCATAATCCCAACATAACCCGTAATCACAACACAAAAACTAAACCCAACACAACTCCTAAACCCGACACAACCCCTAAACACAACACAACTCCTAAACCCAACACAACCACTAAACCTAACACAGCCCCTAAACCCAACACAACCCCGAAATCAAACCCAACCCCTAAACCCGACAAAACCCCTAAACCCGACAAAACCCCTAAAAACGACACAACACCTAAACCCGACACAACCCGTAAACCCGACACAACTCCTAAAACAACACAACCCCTAAACCCAACACAACCACTAAACCTAACACAGCCCCTAAACCCAACACAACCCTTAAACCCGACACATCCCCTAAACCCAACACAAACCCTAAAACCCACACAACTCCAAAAACCAACACAACCCGTAATCCCAACACAACCACTAAACCTGACACAGCCCCTAAACCCAACACAACCCCTAAACATGACAAAACCCCTAAACCTAACACAAATCCTAAACACAACACAACCACTAAACCTAACACAGTCCCCTAACCCAACACAAACCTTAAACAAGACACATCCCCTAAACCTGACACAAACCCTAAACACCACACAACTCCTAAAACCAACACACCCCCTAAACCCAACAAAACCCCTAAACCCAACACAATCCCTAAACTCAACACGTCGCCTAAACCCAACACAACCCTTAAACCCAACACAACCCCTAAACCCGACAGAACCCCTAAACACGACACAACCCCTAAACCCGACACAACACCTAAAACCAACACAACCCCTAAACCCAACACAACCACTAAACCTAACACAGCCCCTAAACCCGACACAACCCTTAAGTCCGACACATCCCCTAAACCCGACACAAACCCTAAACCCCAACAACCCGTAATCCCAACACAAAAACTAAACCCAACACAACTCCTAAACCCGACACAACCCCTAAACCCGACACAACCCCTAAACCCAACACAACCCCTAAAACCAACACAACCCCTAAACCCGACACAACTCCTAAAACCAACACAACCCCTAAACCCGACACAACCCCTAAACCCAACACAACCCCTAAACCAACAAAACCCCTAACCCACCACTAAACCCAACACAAACCCCAAACCCAACACAACCCCTAACCCTAACACACAACTAAACCTAAACCAATCCCTAAACCTAACACAACACCTAAACCCAACCCAACACAACCCCTAAACCCACCACTAAACACAACACAAACTCTAAACCCAACACAACCACTAAACCCAACACAACCCCTAAACCCAACACATCCCCTAAACACAAAAACCCAACGCAACCCCTAAACCTAACACAACCCAAAACCCAACACAACTCCTAAATCCAACAAAACCCCTAAACCCAACACAACGACTAAACCTAACACAACCCTCGAACCCGACACATCCACTAAACCCGACACATCCCCTAAACCCGACAAAACCCCAAAACTCCACACAACTCCTAAACCCGACACAGCCCCTAAACCTGACACAACCCCTAAACCCAACACAACTCCTAAACCGAACACAACTCCTAAATGCAACACAACCACTAAACCCATCACAACCACTAAATCTAACACAGCACCTAAATCCAACACAACCCTTAAACCTGACACATACCCTAAACCCAACACAACCCCTAAACCCAACACATCCCCTAAACCCATAAACCCAACGCAACCCCTAAACCTAACAAAACCACTAAACCCAACACAACTCCTAAACCTAACACAACCCCTAAACCCGACACAACCCCTAAACCCAACATAACCCCTAAACCCAACAAAACTCCTAAACCCAAAACAACCCCTAAACCCGACACAACCCCTAAACCCGACAAAACCCCTAAACACAACACAACACCTAAACCCGACACAACCCCTAAACCCGACACAACTCCTAAAACAACACAACCCCTAAACCCAACACAACCACTAAACCTAACACAGCCCCTAAACCCAAGACAACCCTTAAACCCGACACATCCCCTAAACCCGACACAAACCCTAAACCCCACACAACTCCTAATCCCAACACAACCCGTAATCCCAACACAACCACTAAATCTAACAAAGCCCCTAAACCCGACACAACACCTAAACCTGACAAAACCCCTAAACCTAACAAAACTCCAAAACCCAACACAACCACTAAACCTAACACAGCCCCTAAACCCAACACAAACCTTAAACCCGACACATCCCCTAAACCCGACACAAACCCTAAACCCCACACAACTCCTAAAACCAACACACCCCTAAACCCAACAAAACCCCTAAACCCAACACAATCCCTAAACTCAACACGTCGCCTAAACCCAACACAACCCTTAAACCCGACACAACACCTAAACACGACACAACCCCTAAACCCGACACAACTCCTAAAACCAACACAACACCTAAACCCAACACAACCACTAAACCTAACACAGCCCCTAAACCCAACACAACCCTTAAGTCCGACACATTCCCTAAACCCGACACAAACCTTAAACCCCACACAACTCCTAAACCCAACACAACCCGTAATCCCAACACAACCACTAAACCCAACACAACCCCTAAACCCGACACAACACCTAAACCCAACACAACCCCTAAAACTGACACAACCCCTAAACCCGACACAACTCCTAAAACCAACACAACCCCTAAACCCAACACAACCCCTAAACCCGACACAACGCCTAAACCCGACACAACCCCTAAACACGACACAATTCCTAAACCCAACACAACCCGTAATCCCAACACAACCACTAAACCTAACACAGCCCCTAAACCCGACACAACCCCTAAACCTGATAAAACCCCTAAACCTAACACAACTCCTAAACCCAACACAACTCCTAAACCCAACACAACCAATAAACCTAACACAGCCCCTAATCCCAACACAACCCTTAAACCCGACACATCCCCTAAACCCGACACAAACCCTAAACCCCACACAACTCCTAAAACCAACACACCCCCTAAACCAAACAAAACCCCTAAACCCAACACAATCCCTAAACTCAACAAGTCGCCTAAACCCCACACAACCCCTAAACCCGACACAACCCCTAAAGCCAACACAACTCCTAAACCCAACACAACCCCTAAACCCGACAAAACCCCTAAACTCCACACAACTATTAAACCTGACAAAACCCCTAAACCGACACAAACCCTAAACCCGACACAACCCATAAACCCAAAACAACTCCTAAAACCAACACAACCACTAAACCTAACACAACTCCTAAACCCGACACAACCCCTAAAGCCAACACAAAACAAACCCTAACCCTAACACAACCCCTAAAACCAACATATACCCTAAATCCAACACAACCCCTAAACCCAACACAATCCCTAAATCCAACACATCCCCTAAACCCAAAAAAACCCTAAACCCAACACAATCCCTAAACCCAACAAAACCCTTAAACCCGACACAACCCCTAAACATAACACAATCCCTAAACCCAACACAATCCCTAAATCCAACACATCCCCTAAACCCAACACAATCCCTAAACCCAACACGTCCCCTACAGCCGACACAACCCCTAAACCCAACACAACCACTAAACACAACACAACCCCTAAACCCGACACGTCCCCTAAACCCAATACACACCCTAAACCCAACATTACCCCTAAACCTATCACAACCCCAAAACCCGACACATCCCCTAAACCCAACACAACCCCTAAACCCAACACACACCCTAAACCCAACATAACCCCTAAACCTAACACAACCCCTAAACCCTACACAACCCCTAAACCCAACACAACCCCTAAACCCAACACAACCCCTAAACCTGACACGTCCCCTAAACCCAACCCAACCCCAAAACCCAACACATCCCCTAAACCCAATACAAACCCTAAACCAACATAACCCCTAAACCTAACACAACCCCTAAAGCAAACACATCCCCTAAATCCAACACAACCCCTAAACCCAACACACACCCTAAACCCAAAATAACCCCTAAACCTAACACAACCCCTAAACCCTACACAACCCCTAAACCCAACACAACCCCTAAATCCAACACAACCCCTAACCCTAACAGAACCCCTAAACCAGACACGTCCCTTAAACCCGACACGTCCCCTAAACCCAACCCAACCCCTAAACCCAACCCTTCCCCTAAACATAACACAACCCCTAAATCCAACACAACCCCTAAACCCATAAAACCAACGCAACCCCTAAACATAATACAACCCCTAATCCCAACACAACTCCAAAACCCAACACAACCCCTAAACCCAACACAACTCCAAAACCCAACACAACCCCTAAACCCAACACATCCCTAACACCCAACGCAACCAATAAACACAACGCAACCCCTAAACCTAACCCAACCACTATACCTAACCCAACCCCTAAACCTAACACAAACCCTAAACCCAACACAACCCCTAAACACAACACAACCACTAACCCAACACAACCCTTAAACATAACACATCCCAAAAATCCAACACATCCCTAAAACACAACGCAACCCCTAAACCTTACACAACCCCTAAACCCAACAAATCCCCTAAACCCAACACAACCCCTAAACCCAACGCATGCCCTAAACCCAATACAGCCCCTAAACCCAACACAGCCCCTAAACACAACACAGCCCCTAAACACAACACAACCCCTAAACCTAACACAACACCTAAACCGAACCCAACACAACCCCTAACCCACCACTAAACCCAACACAACCACTAAACCTAACACAGCCCCTAAACCCAACACAACCCCTAAACCAAACCCAACCCCTAAACCCGACACAACCCTTAATCCCGACACAACCCCTAAACCCGACAAAACTCCTAAAACCAACACAACCCCTAAACCCAACACAACCCCTAAACCCGACACAACGCCTAAACCCGACACAACCCCTAAACACGACACAATTCCTAAACCCAACACAACCCGTAATCCCAACACAACCACTAAACCTAACACAGCCCCTAAACCCGACACAACCCTAAACCTGACAAAACCCTTAAACCTAACACAACTCCTAAACCCAACACAACTCCTAAACCCAACACAACCAATAAACCTAACACAGCCCCTAATCCCAACACAACCCTTAAACCCGACACATCCCCTAAACCCGACACAAACCCTAAACCCCACACAACTCCTAAAACCAACACACCCCCTAAACCAAACAAAACCCCTAAACCCAACACAATCCCTAAACGTAACAAGTCGCCTAAACCCAACACAACCCCTAAACCTGACACAACCCCTAAAGCCAACACAACTCCTAAACCCAACACAACCCCTAAACCCGACACAACCCCTGAACTCCACACAACTATTAAACCTGACAAAACCCCTAAACCCGACACAAACCCTAAACCCGACACAACCCATAAACCCAAAACAACTCCTAAAACCAACACAACCCCTAAACCCAATACAACTCCTTATCCCAACACAACCAATAAACCTAACACAACCACTAAACCTAACACAACTCCTAAACCCGACACAACCCCTAAAGCCAACACAAAACAAACCCTAACCCTAACACAACCCCTAAAACCAACATATCCCCTAAACCCAACACAACCCCTAAACCCAACACAATCCCTAAATCCAACATATCCCCTAAACCCAACAAAACCCTTAAACCCGACACAACCCCTAAACATAACACAATCCCTAAACCCAACACAATCCCTAAATCCAACACATCCCCTAAACCCAACACAATCCCTAAACCCAACAAGTCCCCTACAGCCGACACAACCCCTAAACCCAACACAACCACTAAACACAACACAACCCCTAAACCCGACACGTCCCCTAAACCCAACCCAACCCCTAAACCCAACACATCCCCTAAACCCAATACACACCCTAAACCCAACATTACCCCTAAACCTATCACAACCCCAAAACCCGACACATCCCCTAAACCCAACACAACCCCTAAACCCAACACACACCCTAAACCCAACATAACCCCTAAACCTAACACAACCCCTAAACCCTACACAACCCCTAAACCCAACACAACCCCTAAACCCAACACAACCCCTAAACCTGACACGTCCCCTAAACCCAACCCAACCCCAAAACCCAACACATCCCCTAAACCCAATACAAACCCTAAACCAACATAACCCCTAAACCTAACACAACCCCTAAAGCAAACACATCCCCTAAACCCAACACAACCCCTAAACCCAACACACACCCTAAACCCAAAATAACCCCTAAACCTAACACACCCCCTAAACCCTACACAACCCCTAAACCCAACACAACCACTAAATCCAACACAACCCCTAACCCTAACAGAACCCCTAAACCCGACACGTCCCTTAAACCCGACACGTCCCCTAAACCCAACCCAACCCCTAAACCCAACCCTTCCCCTAAACATAACACATCCCCTAAATCCAACACAACCCCTAAACCCATAAAACCAACGCAACCCCTAAACATAATACAACCCCTAATCCCAACACAACTCCAAAACCCAGCACAACCCCTAAACCCAACACATCCCTAAAACCCAACGCAACCAATAAACACAACGCAACCCCTAAACCTAACCCAAAAACTATACCTAACCCAACCCCTAAACCTAACACAAACCCTAAACCCAACACAACCCCTAAACACAACACAACCACTAACCCAACACAACCCTTAAACATAACACATCCCAAAAATCCAACACATCCCTAAAACACAACGCAACCCCTAAACCTTACACAACCCCTAAACCCAACAAATCCCCTAAACCCAACACAACCCCTAAACCCAACACATTCCCTAAACCCAATACAGCCCCTAAACCCAACACAGCCCCTAAACACAACACAACCCCTAAACCTAACACAACACCTAAACCGAACCCAACACAACCCCTAACCCACCACTAAACCCAACACAACCACTAAACCTAACACAGCCCCTAAACCCAACACAACCCCTAAACCCAACACAACCCTTAATCCCGACACAACCCCTAAACACGACACAACCCCTAAACCCGACACAACTCCTAAAACCAACACAACCCATAAACCCAACACAACGTTTAAGCCCGACACATCCCCTAAACCCGACACAAACCCTAAACCCCACACAACTCCTAAACCCAACACAACCCATAAACCCAACACAACCCCTAAACCTAACCCAACCACTAAACCCAACACAACCCCTAAAACCAATACAATACATAAACCCAACACAACCCCTAAACCAACACAACCCCTAAACCACCACTAAACCCAACGCATCCCCTAAACCCAACACATCCCCTAAACCCAACACAACCCCTAAACCCAACACATCCCCTAAACCCAACACAGCCTCTAAACCCAACACAACCCCTAAACCTAACACAACACCTAAACCCAACACAACCCCTAACCCACCACTAAACCCAACACAACCCCTAAACACAACACAACCCCTAAACCTAACACACCACTAAACCTAACCCAACCCCTAAACCCAACACAACCACTAAACCCAACACAACACCTAAACCCACCACATCCCCCATAAACCCAACACATCCCTAAAACCAAACGCAACCCATAAACCCAATGCAACCCCTAAACCTAACACAACCCCTAAACCCGACAAAAATCCCTAAACACCACACAACCCCTAACACGACACAACCCCTAAACCCGAAACAACCCCTAAAACCAACACAACCCCTAAACCCAACATAACCACTAAACCTAACACAGCCCCTAAACCCAACACAACATTTAAGCCCGACACATCCCCTAAACCCGACACAAACCCTAAACCCCACACAACTCCTAAACCCAACACAACCCGTAATCCCATCACAACCACTAAACCTAACACAGCCACTAAACCCAACACATCCCCTAAACCCGACACAAACCCTAAAGCCCACACAACTCCTAAAACCAACATACCCCCTAAATCCAACAAAACCCCTAAACCCAACACAATCCCTAAACTCAACAAGTCGCCTAAACCCAACACAACCCCTAAACCCGACACAACCCCTAAACACGACACAACCCCTAAACCCGACACAACTCCTAAAACCAACACAACCCATAAACCCAACACAACCTTTAAGCCCGACACATCCCCTAAACCCGACACAAACCCTAAACCCCACACAACTCCTAAACCCAACACAACCCATAAACCCAACACAACCCCTAAACCTAACCCAACCACTAAACCCAACACAAACCCTAAAACCAACACAATGCATAAACCCAACACAACCCCTAAACCAACACAACCCCTAACCCACCACTAAACCCAACACATCCCTAAAACCCAACGCAACCCCTAAACCCAACACATCCCCTAAACCCAACACAACCCCTAAACCCAACACATCCCCTAAACCCAACAAAGCCTCTAAACCCAACATATCCCCTAAACCCAATACAAACCCTAAACCCAACATAACCCCTAAACCTAACACAACCCCTAAACCCTACACATCCCCTAAACCCGACACAACCCCTAAACTCCACACAACTCTTAAACCTGACACAACCCCTAAACCCGACACACCCCATAAACCCAACACAACTCCTAAAACCAACACAACTCCTAAAACCAACACAATCCCTAAACCCAACAAAACTCCTTATCCCAACACAACCCCTAAACCTAACACAACCACTAAACCTAACACAGCCCCTAAACCCAACACATCCCCTATACCCGAAACAACCCCTAAACTCCACACAACTCCTAAACCCAACACAGCCCCTAAAACCGACACAACCCCTAAACCTGACACAACCCCTAAACCCGACACAAAACAACCCCTAACCCTAACACAACCCCTAAACCCGACACGTCCCCTAAACCCGACACGTCCCCTAAACCCAACCCAACCCCTAAATCCAAAACATCCCCTAAACCCAAAACAACCCCTAAACCCAACACAATCCCTAAACCCAACACAACCCTTAAACCCGACACAACCCCTAAAAGTAACACAGCCCCTAAACCCAACACAATCCCTAAACCCAACACAAACCCTAAATCCAACACGTCCCATAAACCCAACACAATCCCTAAACCCAACACGTCCCCTACACCCGACACAACCCCTAAACCCAAAACAACCCCTAAACCCAACACAACCCCTAAACCTGACACGTCCCCTAAACCCAACCCAACCCCAAAACCCAAAACAACCCCTAAACCCAACACAACCCCTAAACCTGACACGTCCCCTAAACCCAACCCAACCCCAAAACCCAACACATCCCCTAAACCCAATACAAACCCTAAACCAACATAACCCCTAAACCTAACACAACCTCTAAAGCAAACACATCCCCTAAACCCAACACAACCCCTAAACCCAACACACACCCTAAACCCAAAATAACCCCTAAACCTAACACAACCCCTAAACCCTACACAACCCCTAAACCCAACACAACCCCTAAATCCAACACAACCCCTAACCCTAACACAACCCCTAAACACGACACGTCCCTTAAACCCGACACATCCCCTAAACCCAACCCAACCCCTAAACCCAACCCTTCCCCTAAACATAACACAACCCCTAAATAAAAACACCACCCCTAAACCCATAAAACCAACGCAACCTCTAAACATCATACAACCCCTAATCCCAACACAACTCCTAAACCTAACACAACTCCTAAACCAAACACAACTCCAAAACTCAACACAACCCCTAAACCCAACACATCCCTAAAACCCAACGCAACCAATAAACACAACGCAACCCCTAAACCTAACCCAACCACTATACCTAACCCAACCCCTAAACCTAACACAAACCCTAAACCCAACACAACCCCTAAACACAACACAACCACTAACCCAACACAACCCTTAAACATAACACATCCCAAAAATCCAACACATCCCTAAAACACAACGCAACCCCTAAACCTTACACAACCCCTAAACCCAACAAATCCACTAAACCCAACACAACCCCTAAACCCAACACATGCCCTAAACCCAATACAGCCCCTAAACCCAACACAGCCCCTAAACACAACACAGCCCCTAAACACAACACAACCCCTAAACCTAACACAACACCTAAACCGAACCCAACACAACCCCTAACCCACCACTAAACCCAACACAACCACTAAACCTAACACAGCCCCTAAACCCAACACAACCCCTAAACCAAACCCAACCCCTAAACCCGACACAACCCTTAATCCCGACACAACCCCTAAACCCGACAAAACTCCTAAAACCAACACAACCCCTAAACCCAACACAACCCCTAAACCCGACACAACGCCTAAACCCGACACAACCCCTAAACACGACACAATTCCTAAACCCAACACAACCCGTAATCCCAACACAACCACTAAACCTAACACAGCCCCTAAACCCGACACAACCCCTAAACCTGACAAAACCCCTAAACCTAACACAACTCCTAAACCCAACACAACTCCTAAACCCAACACAACCAATAAACCTAACACAGCCCCTAATCCCAACACAACCCTTAAACCCGACACATCCCCTAAACCCGACACAAACCCTAAACCCCACACAACTCCTAAAACCAACACACCCCCTAAACCAAACAAAACCCCTAAACCCAACACAATCCCTAAACTCAACAAGTCGCCTAAACCCAACACAACACCTAAACCCGACACAACCCCTAAAGCCAACACAACTCCTAAACCCAACACAACCCCTAAACCCGACACAACCCCTAAACTCCACACAACTATTAAACCTGACAAAACCCCTAAACCCGACACAAACCCTAAACCCGACACAACCCATAAACCCAAAACAACTCCTAAAACCAACACAACCCCTAAACCCAACACAACTCCTTATCCCAACACAACCCCTAAACCTAACACAACCACTAAACCTAACACAACTCCTAAACCCGACACAACCCCTAAAGCCAACACAAAACAAACCCTAACCCTAACACAACCCCTAAAACCAACATATCCCCTAAACCCAACACAACCCCTAAACCCAACACAATCCCTAAATCCAACACATCCCCTAAACCCAAAAAAACCCTAAACCCAACACAATCCCTAAACCCAACAAAACCCTTAAACCCGACACAACCCCTAAACATAACACAATCCCTAAACCCAACACAATCCCTAAATCAAACACATCCCCTAAACCCAACACAATCCCTAAACCCAACACGTCCCCTACAGCCGACACAACCCCTAAACCCAACACAACCACTAAACACAACACAACCCCTAAACCCGACACGTCCCCTAAACCCAACCCAACCCCTAAACCCAACACATCCCCTAAACCCAACATTACCCCTAAACCTATCACAACCCCAAAACCCGACACATCCCCTAAACCCAACACAACCCCTAAACCCAACACACACCCTAAACCCAACATAACCCCTAAACCTAACACAACCCCTAAACCCTACACAACCCCTAAACCCAACACAACCCCTAAACACAATACAACCCCTAAACCTGACACGTCCCCTAAACCCAACCCAACCCCAAAACCCAACACATCCCCTAAACCCAATACAAACCCTAAACCAACAAAACCCCTAAACCTAACACAACCCCTAAAGCAAACACATCCCCTAAACCCAACACAACCCCTAAACCCAACACACACCCTAAACCCAAAATAACCCCTAAACCTAACACAACCCCTAAACCCTACACAACCACTAAACCCAACACAACCCCTAAATCCAACACAACCCCTAACCCTAACAGAACCCCTAAACCCGACAAGTCCCTTAAACCCGACACGTCCCCTAAACCCAACCCAACCCCTAAACCCAACCCTTCCCCTAAACATAACACAACCCCTAAATCCAACACAACCCCTAAACCCATAAAACCAACGCAACCCCTAAACATAATACAACCCCTAATCCCAACACAACTCCAAAACCCAACACAACCCCTAAACCCAACACATCCCTAAAACCCAACGCAACCAATAAACACAACGCAACCCCTAAACCTAACCCAAAAACTATACCTAACCCAACCCCTAAACCTAACACAAACCCTAAACCCAAGACAACCCCTAAACACAACACAACCACTAACCCAACACAACCCTTAAACATAACACATACCAAAAATCCAACACATCCCTAAAACACAACGCAACCCCTAAACCTTACACAACCCCTAAACCCAACAAATCCCCTAAACCCAACACAACCCCTAAACCCAACACATTCCCTAAACCCAATACAGCCCCTAAACCCAACACAGCCCCTAAACACAACACAACCCCTAAACCTAACACAACACCTAAACCGAACCCAACACAACCCCTAACCCACCACTAAACCCAACACAACAACTAAACATAACACAGCCCCTAAACCCAACACAACCCCTAAACCCAACACAACCCTTAATCCCGACACAACCCCTAAACACGACACAACCCCTAAACCCGACACAACTCCTAAAACCAACACAACCCATAAACCCAACACAACCTTTAAGCCCGACACATCCCCTAAACCCGACACAAACCCTAAACCCCACACAACTCCTAAACCCAACACAACCCATAAACCCAACACAACCCCTAAACCTAACCCAACCACTAAACCCAACACAACCCCTAAAACCAACACAATACATAAACCCAACACAACCCCTAAACCACCACTAAACCCAACGCAACCCCTAAAACCAACGCATCCCCTAAACTCAACACATCCCCTAAACCCAACACAACCCCTAAACCCAACACATCCCCTAAACCCAACACAGCCTCTAAACCCAACACAACCCCTAAACCTAACACAACACCTAAACCCAACACAACCACTAACCCACCACTAAACCCAACACAACCACTAAACCCAACACAAACCCTAAACACAACACAACCCCTAAACCTAACACACCACTAAACCTAACCCAACCCCTAAACCCAACACAACCACTAAACCCAACACAACACCTAAACCCACCACATCCCCCATAAACCCAACACATCCCTAAAACCAAACGCAACCCATAAATCCAATGCAACCCCTAAACCTAACACAACCCCTAAACCCGACAAAAATCCCTAAACACCACACAACTCCTAAAACCAACAAAACCCCTAAACCCAACAAAACCCCTAAACCAAAACAATCCCTAAACTCAAAACGTCGCCTAAACCCAACACAACCCCTAAACCCGACACAACCCCTAAACCCGACACAACCCCTAAACACGACACAACCCCTAAACCCGACACAACCCCTAAAACCAACACAACCCCTAAACCCAACATAACCACTAAACCTAACACAGCCCCTAAACCCAACACAACATTTAAGCCCGACACATCCCCTAAACCCGACACAAACCCTAAACCCCACACAACTCCTAAACCCAACACAACCCGTAATCCCATCACAACCACTAAACCTAACACAGCCACTAAACCCAACACATCCCCTAAACCCGACACAAACCCTAAAGCCCACACAACTCCTAAAACCAACATACCCCCTAAATCCAACAAAACCCCTAAACCCAACACAATCCCTAAACTCAACATGTCGCCTAAACCCAACACAACCCCTAAATCCGACACAACCCCTAAACACGACACAACCCCTAAACCCGACACAACTCCTAAAACCAACACAACCCATAAACCCAACACAACCTTTAAGCCCGACACATCCCCTAAACCCGACACAAACCCTAAACCCCACACAACTCCTAAACCCAACACAACCCATAAACCCAACACAACCCCTAAACCTAACCCAACCACTAAACCCAACACAAACCCTAAAACCAACACAATACATAAACCCAACACAACCCCTAAACCAACACAACCCCTAACCCACCACTAAACCCAACACATCCCTAAAACCCAACGCAACCCCTAAACCCAACACATCCCCTAAACCCAACACAACCCCTAAACCCAACACATCCCCTAAACCCAACAAAGCCTCTAAACCCAACACAACCCCTAAACCTAACACAACACAACCCCTAACCCACCACTAAACCCAACACAACCCCTAAACCCAACACAAACCCTAAACACAACACAACCCCTAACCCTAACACACCACTAAACCTAACCCAACCCCTAAACCCAACACAACCACTAAACCCAACACAACACCTAAACCCACCACATCCCCCATAAACCCAACACATCCCTAAAACCAAACGCAACCCATAACCCAATGCAACCCCTAAACCTAACACAACCCCTAAACCCAACACAACTCCAAAACCTAACACAACCCCTAAACCCAAGACATCCCTATAACCCAATGCAACACATAAATCCAACGCAACCACTAAACCCAACACAACACCTAAACCCACCACATCCCCCATAAACCCAACACATCCCTAAAACCAAACGCAACCCATAACCCAATGCAACCCCTAAACCTAACACAACCCCTAAACCCAACACAACTCCAAAACCTAACACAACCCCTAAACCCAAGACATCCCTATAACACAATGCAACACATAAATTCAACGCATCCCCTAAACCTAACAAAACCCCTAAACCCAACACAACTCCTAAACCCAACACAACCCCTAAACCCAACACATGCACTAAACCCTTAAACCCAACACAACCCCTAAAACTAACACAACCCCTAAACCCAACACAACTCCTAAACCCAACACAACCCCTAAAAACAACACAACCACTAAACCTAACACAGCCCATAAACCCAATACAACCCTTAAACCCGACACATCCCCTAAACACGAAACAACCACTAAACTCCACACAACTCTTAAACCTGATACAACCCCTAAACCCGACACAACCCCTAAATCCGACACAACTAAAACCAACACAACTCTTAAAGCCAACACAAGTCCTTATCCCAACACAACCCCTAAACCTAACACAATCACTAAACCTAACACAGCCCCTAAACCCAACACATCCCCTATACCCGATACAACCCCTAAACTCCACACAACTCCTAAACCCAACACAGCCCCTAAACCTGACACAACCCCTAAACCCGACACTACCCCTAAACCCGACACAAAACAACCCCTAACCCTAACAGAAGCCCTAAAAACGACACGTCCCCTATACCCGACACGTCCCCTAACCCCAACCAAACCCCTAAACCCAACACAACCCCTAAACCCAACACAATCCCTAAATCCAACACATCCCCTAAACCCAAAACAAACCCTAAACCCAACACAATCCCTAAACCCAACACAACCCTTAAACCCAACACAACCACTAAACCCAACACAGCCCCTAAACACAACACAACCCCTAAACCCAACACAACCCCTAAACCCGACACAACCCTAATCCCAACACAACCCCTAAACACGACACAACCCCTAAACCCGACACAACTCCTAAAACCAACACAACCCCTAAACCCGACACAACCCCTAAACCCGACACAACGCCTAAACCCGACACAACTCCTAAAACCAACACAACCCCTAAACCCGACACAACCCCTAAACACGACACAACTCCTAAACCCAACACAACACGTAATCCCAACACAACCAATAAACCTAACACAGCCCCTAAACCCGACACAACCCCTAAAACTGACAAAACCCCTAAACCTAACACAACTCCTAAACACAACGCAAACAATAAACCTAACACAGCCCCTAAACCCAACACAACCCTTAAACCCGACACATCCCCTAAACCCGACACAAACCCTAAACCCCACACAACTCCTAAAACCAACACACCCCCTAAACCCAACAAAACCCCTAAACCCAACACAATCCCTAAACTCAACAAGTCGCCTAAACCCAACACAACCCCTAAACCCGACAAAACCCCTAAACACGACACAACCCCTAAACCCGACACAACTCCTAAAACCAACACTACCCATAAACCCAACACAACCTTTAAGCCCGACACATCCCCTAAACCCGACACAAACCCTAAACCCCACACAACTCCTAAACCCAACACAACCCATAAACCCAACACAACCCCTAAACCTAACCCAACCACTAAACCCAACACAAACCCTAAAACCAACACATTACATAAACCCAACACAACCCCTAAACCAACACAACCCCTAACCCACCACTAAACCCAACACATCCCTAAAACCCAACGCAACCCCTAAACCCAACACATCCCCTAAACCCAACACAACCCCTAAACCCAACACATCCCCTAAACCCAACAAAGCCTCTAAACCCAACACAACCCCTAAACCTAACACAACACAACCCCTAACCCACCACTAAACCCAACACAACCCCTAAACCCAACACAAACCCTAAACACAACACAACCCCTAACCCTAACACACCACTAAACCTAACCCAACCCCTAAACCCAACACAACCACTAAACCCAACACAACACCTAAACCCACCACATCCCCCATAAACCCAACACATCCCTAAAACCAAACGCAACCCATAAACCCAATGCAACCCCTAAACCTAACACAACCCCTAAACCCAATACAACTCCAAAACCTAACACAACCCCTAAACCTAACCCAACCACTAAACCCAACACAAACCCTAAAACCAACACAATACATAAACCCAACACAACCCCTAAACCAACACAACCCCTAACCCACCACTAAACCCAACACATCCCTAAAACCCAACGCAACCCCTAAACCCAAGACATCCCTATAACCCAATGCAACACATAAATCCAACGCAACCCCTAAACCTAACAAAACCCCTAAACCCAACACAACTCCTAAACCCAACACAACCCCTAAACCCAACACATGCACTAAACCCTTAAACCCAACACAACCCCTAAAACTAACACAACCCCTAAACCCAACACAACACCTAAACCCAACACAACCCCTAAAAACAACACAACCACTAAACCTAACACAGCCCATAAACCCAATACAACCCTTAAACCCGACACATCCCCTAAACCCGAAACAACCACTAAACTCCACACAACTCTTAAACCTGATACAACCCCTAAACCCGACACAACCCCTAAATCCAACACAACTAAAACCAACACAACCCCTAAAGCCAACACAAGTCCTTATCCCAACACAACCCCTAAACCTAACACAATCACTAAACCTAACACAGCCCCTAAACCCAACACATCCCCTATACCCGATACAACCCCTAAACTCCACACAACTCCTAAACCCAACACAGCCCCTAAACCTGACACAACCCCTAAACCCGACACTACCCCTAAACCCGACAAAAAACAACCCCTAACCCTAACACAAGCCCTAAACCCGACACGTCCCCTATACCCGACACGTCCCCTAACCCCAACCAAACCCCTAAACCCAACACAACCCCTAAACCCAACACAATCCCTAAATCCAACACATCCCCTAAACCCAAAACAAACCCTAAACCCAACACAATCCCTAAACCCAACACAACCCTTAAACCCAACACAACCACTAAACCCAACACAGCCCCTAAACACAACACAACCCCTAAACCCAACACAACCCCTAAACCCGAAACAACCCTAATCCCAACACAACCCCTAAACCCAACACAACCACTAAACCTAACACAGCCCCTAAACCCAACACAACCCCTAAACCCGACACAACCACTAAACTCCACACAACTCTAAAACCTGATACAACCCCTAAACCCGTCACATCTCCTAAAACCAACACAACCCCTAAAGCCAACACAAGTCCTTATCCCAACACAACCCCTAAACCTAACACAATCACTAAACCTAACACAGCCCCTAAACCCAACACATCCCCTATACCCGATACAACCCCTAAACTCCACACAACTCCTAATCCCGACACAGCCCCTAAACCTGACACAACCCCTAAACACTACACTACCCCTAAACCCGACACAAAACAACCCCTAACCCTAACACAAGCCCTAAACCCGACACGTCCCCTAAACTCGACACGTCCCCTAACCCCAACCAAACCCCTAAACCCAACACAACCCCTAAACCCAACACAATCCCTAAATCCAACACATCCCCTAAACCCAAAACAAACCCTAAACCCAAAACAACCCCTAAACCCAACACAATCCCTAAACCCAACACAGCCTCTAAACCCAACACAACACCTAAACCCACCACATCCCCCATAAACCCAACACATCCCTAAAATCAAACGCAACCCATAAACCCAATGCAACCCCTAAACCTAACACAACCCCTAAACCCAACACAACTCCAAAACCTAACACAACCCCTAAACCCAAGACATCCCTATAACCCAATGCAACACATAAATCCAACGCAACCCCTAAACCCAACACAACCCCTAAAACTAACACAACCCCTAAACCCAACACAACTCCTAAACCCAACACAACACCTAAAAACAACACAACCACTAAACCTAACACAGCCCATAAACCCAATACAACCCTTAAACCCGACACATCCCCTAAACCCGACACAACCACTAAACTCCACACAACTCTAAAACCTGATACAACCCCTAAACCCGTCACATCTCCTAAAACCAACACAACCCCTAAAGCCAACACAAGTCCTTATCCCAACACAACCCCTAAACCTAACACAATCACTAAACCTAACACAGCCCCTAAACCCAACACATCCCCTATACCCGATACAACCCCTAAACCCAACACAATCCCTAAATCCAACACATCCCCTAAACCCAAAACAAACCCTAAACCCAACACAATCCCTAAACCCAACACAATCCCTAAACCCAACACAACCCTTAAACCCAACACAACCACTAAACCCAACACAGCCCCTAAACACAACACAACCCCTAAACCCAACACAACCCCTAAACCCGACACAACCCTAATCCCAACACAACCCCTAAACACGACACAACCCCTAAACCCGACACAACTCCTAAAACCAACACAACCCCTAAACCCGACACAACCCCTAAACCCGACACAACAACTAAACCCGACACAACTCCTAAAACCAACACAACCCCTAAACCCGACACAACCCCTAAACACGACACAACTCCTAAACCCAACACAACACGTAATCCCAACACAACCAATAAACCTAACACAGCCCCTAAACCCGACACAACCCCTAAAACTGACAAAACCCCTAAACCTAACACAACTCCTAAACCCAACGCAACCAATAAACCTAACACAGCCCCTAAACCCAACACAACCCTTAAACCCGACACATCCCCTAAACCCGACACAAACCCTAAACCCCACACAACTCCTAAAACCAACACACCCCCTAAACCCAACAAAACCCCTAAAGCCAACACAATCCCTAAACTCAACACGTCGCCTAAACCCAACACAACCCCTAAACCCGACACAACCCCTAAACACGACACAACCCCTAAACCCGACACAACTCCTAAAACCAACACAACCCATAAACCCAAAACAACCTTTAAGCCCAACACATCCCCTAAACCCGACACAAACCCTAAACCCCACACAACTCCTAAACCCAACACAACCCATAAACCCAACACAACCCCTAAAACCAACACAATACATAAACCCAACACAACCCCTAAACCAACACAACCCCTAACCCACCACTAAACCCAACACATCCCTAAAACCCAACGCAACCCCTAAACCCAACACATCCCCTAAACCCAACACAGCCTCTAAACCCAACACAACACCTAAACCCACCACATCCCCCATAAACCCAACACATCCCTAAAATCAAACGCAACCCATAAACCCAATGCAACCCCTAAACCTAACATAACCCCTAAACCCAAGACATCCCTATAACCCAATGCAACACATAAATCCAACGCAACCCCTAAACCCAACACAACCCCTAAAACTAACACAACCCCTAAACCCAACACAACTCCTAAACCCAACACAACCCCTAAAAACAACACAACCACTAAACCTAACACAGCCCATAAACCCAATACAACCCTTAAACCCGACACATCCCCTAAACCCGACACAACCACTAAACTCCACACAACTCTAAAACCTGATACAACCCCTAAACCCGTCACATCTCCTAAAACCAACACAACCCCTAAAGCCAACACAAGTCCTTATACCAACACAACCCCTAAACCTAACACAATCACTAAACCTAACAAAGCCCCTAAACCCAACACATACCCTATACCCGATACAACCCCTAAACTCCACACAACTCCTAATCCCGACACAGCCCCTAAACCTGACACAAACCCTAAACCCTACACTACCCCTAAACCCGACACAAAACAACCCCTAACCCTAACACAAGCCCTAAACCCGACACGTCCCCTAAACCCGACACGTCCCCTAACCCCAACCAAACCCCTAAACCCAACACAACCCCTAAACCCAACACAATCCCTAAATCCAACACATCCCCTAAACCCAAAACAAACCCTAAACCCAAAACAACCCCTAAACCCAACACAATCCCTAAACCCAACACAGCCTCTAAACCCAACACAACCCGTAATCCCATCACAACCACTAAACCTAACACAATCCCTAAACTCAACAAGTCGCCTAAACCCAACACAACCCCTAAACCCGACACAACCCCTAAACACGACACAACCCCTAAACCCGACACAACTCCTAAAAACAACACAACCCATAAACCCAACACAACCTTTAAGCCCGACACATCCCCTAAACCCGACACAAACCCTAAACCCCACACAACTCCTAAACCCAACACAACCCATAAACCCAACACAACCCCTAAACCTAACCCAACCACTAAACCCAACACAAACTCTAAAACCAACACAATACATAAACCCAACACAACCCCTAAACCAACACAACCCCTAACCCACCACTAAACCCAACACATCCCTAAAACCCAACGCAACCCCTAAACACAACACATCCCCTAAACCCAACACAACCCCTAAACCCAACACATCCCCTAAACCCAACAAAGCCTCTAAACCCAACACAACCCCTAAACCTAACACAACACAACCCCTAACCCACCACTAAACCCAACACAACCCCTAAACCCAACACAAACCCTAAACCCAACACAACCCAAAACCCTAACACACCACTAAACCTAACCCAACCCCTAAACCCAACACAACAACTAAACCCAACACAACACCTAAACACACCACATCCCCCATAAACCCAACAAATCCCTAAAATCAAACACAACCCATAAACCCAATGCAACCCCTAAACCTAACACAACCCCTAAACCCAACACAACTCCAAAACCTAACACAACCCCTAAACCCAAGACATTCCTATAACCCAATGCAACACATAAATCCAACGCAACCCCTAAACCTAACAAAACCCTAAACCCAACACAACTCCTAAACCCAACACAACCCCTAAACCCAACACATGCACTAAACCCTTAAACCCAACACAACCCCTAAAACTAACACAACCCCTAAACCCAACACAACTCCTAAACCCAACACAACCCCTAAAAACAACACAACCACTAAACCTAACACAGCCCATAAACCCAATACAACCCTTAAACCCGAAACATCACCTAAACCCGAAACAACCACTAAACTCCACACAACTCTTAAACCTGATACAACCCCTAAACCCGACACAACCCCTAAATCCGACACAACTCCTAAAACCAACACAACCCCTAAAGCCAACACAAGTCCTTATCCCAACACAACCCCTAAACCTAACACAATCACTAAACCTAACACAGCCCCTAAACCCAACACATCCCCTATACCCGATACAACCCCTAAACTCCACACAACTCCTAAACCCAACACAGCCCCTAAACCTGACACAACCCCTAAACCCGACACTACCCCTAAACCAGACACAAAACAACCCCTAACCCTAACACAAGCCCTAAACCCGACACATCCCCTAAACCTGACACGTCCCCTAACCCCAACCAAACCCCTAAACCCAACACAACCCCTAAACCCAACACAATCCCTAAATCCAACACATCCCCTAAACCCTAAACAAACCCTAAACCCAACACAATCCCTAAACCCAACACAACCCTTAAACCCAACACAACCACTAAACCTAACACAGCCCCTAAACACAACACAACCCCTAAACCCAACACAACCCCTAAACCCGACACAAACCCTAATCCCGACACAACCCCTAAACTCGACACAACCCCTAAACCCAACACAACTCCTAAAACCAACACAACCCTAAACCTGACACAACCCCTAAACCCGACACAACGCCTAAACCCGACACAACTCCTAAAACCAACACAACCCCTAAACCCGACACAACCCCTAAACACGACACAACTCCTAAACCCAACACAACACGTAATCACAACACAACCAATAAACCTAACACAGCCCCTAAACCCGACACAACCCCTAAAACTGACAAAACCCCTAAACCTAACACAACTCCTAAACACAACGCAACCAATAAACCCAACACAGCCACTAAACCCAACACAACCCTTAAACCCGACACATCCCCTAAACCCGACACAAACCTTAAACCCCACACAACTCCTAAAACCAACACACCCCCTAAACCCAACAAAACCCCTAAACCCAACACAATCCCTAAACTCAACAAGTCGCCTAAACACAACACAACCCCTAAACCCGAAACAACCCCTAAACACGACACAACCCCTAAACCCGACACAACTCCTAAAACCAACACAACCCATAAACCCAACACAACCTTTAAGCCCGACACATCCCCTAAACCTGACAGAAACCCTAAACCCCACACAACTCCTAAACCCAACACAACCCATATACCCAACACAACCCCTAAAACCAACACAATACATAAACCAAACACAACCCCTAAACCCAACACATCCCCTAAACCCAAAACAGCCTCTAAACCAAACACAACACCTAAACCCAACACAACACCTAAACCCAACACAATCCCTAACCCACCACTAAACCCAACACAACCCCTAAACCCAACACAACCCCTAACCCTAACACACCACTAAACCTAACCCAACCCCTAAACCCAACACAACCACTAAACCCAACACAACACCTAAACCCACCACATCCCCCATAAACCCAACACATCCCTAAAATCAAACGCAACCCATAAACCCAATGCAACCCCTAAACCTAACACAACCCCTAAACCCAACACAACTCCAAAACCTAACACAACCCCTAAACCCAAGACATCCCTATAACCCAATGCAACACATAAATCCAATGCAACCCCTAAACCCAACACAACCCCTAAAACTAACACAACCCCTAAACCCAACAAAACTCCTAAACCCAACACAACCCCTAAAAACAACACAACCACTAAACCTAACACAGCCCATAAACCCAATACAACCCTTAAACCCGACACATCCCTTAAACCCGACACAACCACTAAACTCCACACAAATCTTAAACCTGATACAACCCCTAAACCCAACACATCTCCTAAAACCAACACAACCCCTAAAGCCAAAACAAGTCCTTATCCCAACACAACCCCTAAACCTAACACAATCACTAAACCTAACACAGCCCCTAAACCCAACGCATCCCCTATACCCGATACAACCCCTAAACTCCACACAAATCCTAAACCCAACACAGCCCCTAAACCTGACACAACCCCTAAACCCGACACTACCCCTAAACCCGACACAAAACAACTCCTAACCCTAACACAAGCCCTAAACCCGACACGTCCCCTAAACCCAACACGTCCCCTAACCCAAACCAAACCCCTAAACCCAACACAACCCCTAAACCCAACACAGTCCCTAAATCCAACACATCCCCTAAACCCAAAACAACCCCTAAACCCAACACAACCCCTAAACACGACACAACCCCTAAACCCGACACAACTCCTAAAACCAACACAACCCCTAAACCCGACACAACCCCTAAATCCGACACAACGCCTAAACCCGACACAACTCCTAAAACCAACACAAACCCTAAACCCGACACAACCCCTAAACACGACACAACTCCTAAACCTAACACAACACGTAATCCCAACACAACCAATAAACCTAACACAGCCCCTAAACCCGACACAACCCCTAAACACGACACAACTCCTAAACCCAACACAACACGTAATCACAACACAAAAAATAAACCTAACACAGCCCCTAAACCCGACACAACCCCTAAAACTGACAAAACCCCTAAACCTAACACAACTCCTAAACCCAACGCAACCAATAAACCTAACACAGCCACTAAACCCAACACAACCCTTAAACCCGACACATCCCCTAAACCCGACACAAACCCTAAACCCCACACAACTCCTAAAACCAACACACCCCCTAAACCCAACAAAACCCCTAAACACAACACAATCCCTAAACTCAACAAGTCACCTAAACCCAACACAACCCCTAAACACGACACAACCCCTAAACACGACACAACCCCTAAACCCGACACAACTCCTAAAACCAACACAACCCATAAACCCAACACAACCTTTAAGCCCGACACATCCCCTAAACCTGACAGAAACCCTAAACCCCACACAACTCCTAAACCCAACACAACCCATATACCCAACACAACCCCTAAAACCAACACAATACATAAACCAAACACAACCCCTAAACCCAACACATCCCCTAAACCCAAAACAGCCTCTAAACCAAACACAACACCTAAACCCAACACAACACCTAAACCCAACACAATCCCTAACCCACCACTAAACCCAACACAACCCCTAAACCCAACACAACCCCTAACCCTAACACACCACTAAACCTAACCCAACCCCTAAACCCAACACAACCACTAAACCCAACACAACACCTAAACCCACCACATCCCCCATAAACCCAACACATCCCTAAAATCAAACGCAACCCATAAACCCAATGCAACCCCTAAACCTAACACAACCCCTAAACCCAACACAACTCCAAAACCTAACACAACCCCTAAACCCAAGACATCCCTATAACCCAATGCAACACATAAATCCAATGCAACCCCTAAACCCAACACAACCCCTAAAACTAACACAACCCCTAAACCCAACAAAACTCCTAAACCCAACACAACCCCTAAAAACAACACAACCACTAAACCTAACACAGCCCATAAACCCAATACAACCCTTAAACCCGACACATCCCTTAAACCCGACACAACCACTAAACTCCACACAAATCTTAAACCTGATACAACCCCTAAACCCGACACATCTCCTAAAACCAACACAACCCCTAAAGCCAAAACAAGTCCTTATCCCAACACAACCCCTAAACCTAACACAATCACTAAACCTAACACAGCCCCTAAACCCAACGCATCCCCTATACCCGATACAACCCCTAAACTCCACACAAATCCTAAACCCAACACAGCCCCTAAACCTGACACAACCCCTAAACCCGACACTACCCCTAAACCCGACACAAAACAACTCCTAACCCTAACACAAGCCCTAAACCCGACACGTCCCCTAAACCCAACACGTCCCCTAACCCAAACCAAACCCCTAAACCCAACACAACCCCTAAACCCAACACAATCCCTAAATCCAACACATCCCCTAAACCCAAAACAACCCCTAAACCCAACACAACCCCTAAACACGACACAACCCCTAAACCCGACACAACTCCTAAAACCAACACAACCCTTAAACCCGACACAACCCCTAAATCCGACACAACGCCTAAACCCGACACAACTCCTAAAACCAACACAAACCCTAAACCCGACACAACCCCTAAACACGACACAACTCCTAAACCCAACACAACACGTAATCCCAACACAACCAATAAACCTAACACAGCCCCTAAACCCGACACAACCCCTAAACACGACACAACTCCTAAACCCAACACAACACGTAATCACAACACAAAAAATAAACCTAACACAGCCCCTAAATCCGACACAACCCCTAAAACTGACAAAACCCCTAAACCTAACACAACTCCTAAACCCAACGCAACCAATAAACCTAACACAGCCACTAAACCCAACACAACCCTTAAACCCGACACATCCCCTAAACCCGACACAAACCCTAAACCCCACACAACTCCTAAAACCAACACACCCCCTAAACCCAACAAAACCCCTAAACCCAACACAATCCCTAAACTCAACAAGTCACCTAAACCCAACACAACCCCTAAACACGACACAACCCCTAAACACGACACAACCCCTAAACCCGACACAACTCCTAAAACCAACACAACCCATAAACCCAACACAACCTTTAAGCCCGACACATCCCCTAAACCTGACAGAAACCCTAAACACCACACAACTCCTAAACCCAACACAACCCATATAACCAACACAACCCCTAAAACCAACACAATACATAAACCAAACACAACCCCTAAACCCAACACATCCCCTAAACCCAAAACAGCCTCTAAACCAAACACAACACCTAAACCCAACACAACACCTAAACCCAACACAATCCCTAACCCACCACTAAACCCAACACAACCCCTAAACCCAACACAACCCCTAACCCTAACACACCACTAAACCTAACCCAACCCCTAAACCCAACACAACCACTAAACCCAACACAACACCTAAACCCACCACATCCCCCATAAACCCAACACATCCCTAAAATCAAACGCAACCAATAAACCCAATGCAACCCCTAAACCTAACACAACCCCTAAACCCAACACAACTCCAAAACCTAACACAACCCCTAAACCCAAGACATCCCTATAACCCAATGCAACACATAAATCCAATGCAACCCCTAAACCCAACACAACCCCTAAAACTAACACAACCCCTAAACCCAACACAACTCCTAAACCCAACACAACCCCTAAAAACAACACAACCACTAAACCTAACACAGCCCATAAACCCAATACAACCCTTAAACCCGACACATCCCTTAAACCCGACACAACCACTAAACTCCACACAAATCTTAAACCTGATACAACCCCTAAACCCGACACATCTCCTAAAACCAACACAACCCCTAAAGCCAAAACAAGTCCTTATCCCAACACAACCCCTAAACCTAACACAATCACTAAACCTAACACAGCCCCTAAACCCAACGCATCCCCTATACCCGATACAACCCATAAACTCCACACAAATCCTAAACACAACACAGCCCCTAAACCTGACACAACCCCTAAACCCGACACTACCCCTAAACCCGACACAAAACAACTCCTAACCCTAACACAAGCCCTAAACCCGACACGTCCCCTAAACCCAACACGTCCCCTAACCCAAACCAAACCCCTAAACCCAACACAACCCCTAAACCCAACACAATCCCTAAATCCAACACATCCCCTAAACCCAAAACAACCCCTAAACCCAACACAATCCCTAAACCCAACACAATCCCTAAACCCAACACAACCCCTAAACACGACACAACCCCTAAACCCGACACAACTCCTAAAACCAACACAACCCCTAAACCCGACACAACCCCTAAATCCGACACAACGCCTAAACCCGACACAACTCCTAAAACCAACACAAACCCTAAACCCGACACAACCCCTAAACACGACACAACTCCTAAACCCAACACAACACGTAATCCCAACACAACCAATAAACCTAACACAGCCCCTAAACCCGACACAACCCCTAAAACTGACAAAACCCCTAAACCTAACACAACTCCTAAACCCAACACAACCAATAAACCTAACACAGCCCCTAAACCCAACACAACCCTTAAACCCGACACATCCCCTAAACCCGACACAAACCCTAAACCCCACACAACTCCTAAAACCAACACACCCCCTAAACCCAACAAAACCCCTAAACCCAACACAATCCCTAAACTCAACAAGTCGCCTAAACCCGACACAACCCCTAAACACGACACAACCCCTAAAACCAACACAACCCATAAACCCAACACAACCTTTAAGCCCGACACATCCCCTAAACCCGACACAAACCCTAAACCCCACACAACTCCTAAACCCAACACAACCCATAAACCCAACACAACCCCTAAAACCAACACAATACATAAACCCAACAAAACCCCTAAACCCAACACAATCCCTAAACTCAACAAGTCGCCTAAACCCAACACAACCCCTAAACCCGACACAACCACTAAACACGACACAACCCCTAAACACGACACAACCCCTAAAACCAACACAACCCATAAACCCAACACAACCTTTAAGCCCGACACATCCCCTAAACCCGACACAAACCCTAAACCCCACACAACTCCTAAACCCAACACAACCCATAAACCCAACACAACCCCTAAAACCAACACAATACATAAACCCAACAAAACCCCTAAACCCAACACAATCCCTAAACTCAACAAGTCGCCTAAACCCAACACAACCCCTAAACCCGACACAACCACTAAATACGACACAACCCCTAAACACGACACAACCCCTAAAACCAACACAACCCATAAACCCAACACAACCTTTAAGCCCGACACATCCCCTAAACCCGACACAAACCCTAAACCCCACACAACTCCTAAACCCAACACAACCCATAAACCCAACACAAACCCTAAAACCAACACAATACATAAACCCAACACAACCCCTAAACCAACACAACCACTAACCCACCACTAAACCCAACACATCCCTAAAACCCAACGCAACCCCTAAACACAACACATCCCCTAAACACAACACAACCCCTAAACCCAACACATCCCCTAAACCCAACACAGACTCTAAACCCAACACAACCCCTAAACCTAACACAACACCTAAACCCAACACAATCCCTAACCCACCACTAAACCCAACACAACTCCTAAACCCAACACAACCCCTAACCCTAACACACCACTAAACCTAACCCAACCCCTAAACCCAACACAACCACTAAACCCAACACAACACCTAAACCCACCACATCCCCCATAAACCCAACACATCCCTAAAATCAAACGCAACCCATAAACCCAATGCAACCCCTAAACCTAACACAACCCCTAAACCCAACACAACTCCAAAACCTAACACAACCCCTAAACCCAAGACATCCCTATAACCCAATGCAACACATAAATCCAACGCAACCCCTAAACCTAACAAAACCGCTAAACCCAACACAACTCCTAAACCCAACAAAACCCCTAAACCCAACACATGCAATAAACCCATAAAGCCAACACAACCCCTAAAACTAACACAACCCCTAAACCCAACACAACTCCTAAACCCAACACAACCCCTAAAAACAACACAACCACTAAACCTAACACAGCCCATAAACCCAATACAACCCTTAAACCCGACACATCACCTAAACCCGACACAACCACTAAACTCCACACAACTCTTAAACCTGATACAACCCCTAAACCCGACACAACTCCTAAAACCAACACAACCCCTAAAGCCAACACAAGTCCTTATCCCAACACAACCCCTAAACCTAACCCTAACCCTAACCCTAACCCTAACCCTAACTCCTAAACCCAACAAAGCCCCTAAACCTGACACAACCCCTAAACCCGACACTACCCCTAAACCCGACACAAAACAACTCCTAACACTAACACAATCCCTAAATCCAACACATCCCCTAAACCCAAAACAAACCCTAAACCCAAAACAATCCCTAAACCCAACACAATCCCTAAACCCAACACAACCCTTAAACCCAACACAACCAATAAACCTAACACAGCCCCTAAACACAACCCCTAAACCCAACACAACCCCTAAACCTGACACAACCCCTAATCCCGACACAACCCCTAAACACGACACAACCCCTAAACCCGACACAACTCCTAAAACCAACACAACCCCTAAACCCGACACAACCCCTAAACCCGACACAACGCCTAAACCCGACACAACTCCTAAAACAAACACAACCCCTAAACCCGACACAACCCCTAAACCCGACACAACCCCTAAACACGACACATCTCCTAAACCCAACACAACCCGTAATCCCAACACAACCACTAAACCTAACACAGCCCCTAAACCCGACACAACCCCTAAAACTGACAAAACCCCTAAACCTAACACAACTCCTAAACCCAACACAACCAATAAACCTAACACAGCCACTAAACCCAACAAAACCCTTAAACCTGACACATCCCCTAAACCTGACAAAAACCCTAAACACCACACAACTCCTAAAACCAACACAACCCCTAAACCCAACAAAACCCCTAAACCCAAAACAATCCCTAAACTCAACACGTCGCCTAAACCCAACACAACCCCTAAACACGACACAACCCCTAAACCCGACACAACTCCTAAAACCAACACAACCCCAAAACCCAACATAACCACTAAACCTAACACAGCCCCTAAACCCAACACAACATTTAAGCCCGACACATCCCCTAAACCCGACACAAACCCTAAACCCCACACAACTCCTAAACCCAACACAACCCGTAATCCCATCAAAACCACTAAACCTAACACAGCCACTAAACCCAACACAGCCCCTAAACCCAACACAACCCCTAAACACGACACAACCCCTAAACCCGACACAACTCCTAAAACCAACACAACCCCTAAACCCAACATAACCACTAAACCTAACACAGCCCCTAAACCCAACACAACATTTAAGCCCGACACATCCCCTTAACCCGACACAAACTCTACACTCCACACAACTCCTAAACCCAACACAACCCGTAATCCCATCACAACCACTAAACCTAACACAGCCACTAAACCCAACACAGCCCCTAAACACGACACAACCCCTAAACCCAACAAACCCCCTAAACCCAACACAATCCCTAAACTCAACACGTCGCCTAAACCCAACACAACCCATAAACCCAACACAACCCCTAAACCTAACCCAACCACTAAACCCAACACAACCCCTAATCCCAACACAATACATTAACCCAACACAACCCCTAAACCAACACAACCCCTAACCCAACACTAAACCCAACACAAACCCTACACCCAACACAACAACTAAACCAAACACACCTCTAAACCTATCCTAACCCCTAAACCTAACACAAACCCTAAACCCAACACAACCACTAAACACAACCCCTAACCCAACACAACCCTTAAACATAACACATCCCCAAAATCCAACACATCCCTAAAACCCAACGCAACCCCTAAACATTAAACAACCCCTAAACCCAACACATCCCCTAAACCCAACACAACCCCTAAACCCAACACATCCCCTAAACCCAACACAGCCCCTAAACCCAACACAACCCCTAAACCCAACACAAACCCTAAACCCAACACAACCCCTAACCCTAACACACCACTAAACCTAACCCAACCCCTAAACCCAACACAACCACTAAACCCAACACAACCCATAAACATAACACATCCCCCTTAAACCCAACACATTCCTAAAACCCAACAAAACTCCATAAACCCAATGCAACCCCTAAACCCAAGACATCCCTATAACCCAATGCAACACGTAAATCCAACACAACCCCTAAACCTAACAAAACCCCTAAACCCAACACAACTCCTAAACCCAACACAATCCCTAAAACTCAACACGTCGACTAAACCCAACACAACCCCTAAACCTAACCAAACCACTAAACCCAACACAACCCCTAAACCCAACACAAAACATAAACCCACCACAACCCCTAAACCAACACAACCCCTAACCCACCACTAAACCCAACACAAACCCTAACCCTAACACACCACTAAACCTAACCCAACCCCTAAACCCAACACAATCCCTAAACCCAACACAACCCCTAAACACAACACAACCACTAACCCAACACAACCCTTAAACATAACACATCCCAAAAATCCAATACATCCCTAAAACCCAACGCAACCCCTAAACCTTACACAACCCCTAAACCTAACACATCCCCTAAACCCAACATATCCCCTAAACCCAACACAACCCCTAAACCCAACACATCCCCTAAACCCAACACAACCCCAAAACCTAACACATAACCTAAACCCAACCCAACACAACCCCTAACCCACCACTAAACCCAACACAACCCCTAACCCTAACACACCACTAAACCTAACCAAACCTCTAAACCCAACACAACCACTAAACCCAACACAACCCCTAAACCCAACACAACCCATAAACATAACACATCCCCCCTAAACCCAACACATCCCTAAAACCCAACACAACCCCTAAACCCAACGCAACCCATAAACCCAACACAACCCACAAACCTAACACAATCCCTAAACCCAACACAACTCCTAAACCCAATGCAACCCCTAAACCCAAAACAACCCCTAAACCCAACACAACTCCAAAACCTAACACAACCCCTAAACCCAACACATCCCCTAAACCCAACACAACTCCTAAACCCAACACAACCCCTAAACCCAACACATCCACTAAACCCATAAACCCAACGCAACCCCTAAACCTAACACAACCCCTAAACCCAACACAACCCCTAAAAACAACACAACCACTAAACCTAACACAGCCCATAAACCCAACACAACCCTTAAACCCGACACATCCCCTAAACCCGACACAACTCCTAAACTCCACACAACTCTTAAACCCGACATAACCCCTAAACCGACACAACTCCTAAAACCAACACAACCCCTAAACCCAACACAACCCCTAAACCCAACACAACCCCTAAACCTAACACAACCACTAAACCTAACACAGCCCCTAAACCCAACACATCCCCTAAACCCATAAACCCAACGCAACCCCTAAACCCAACACAACCACAAAACCTAAAACAGCCCCTAAACCCGACACAACTCCTAAAACCAACACAACCCCTAAACCTAACACAACTCCTAAACCCAACACCCACTAAACCTAACCCAACCCCTAAACCCAACACAACACCTAAACCCAACACAACCACTAAACCCAACACAACCCATAAACATAACACATCCCCCCTAAACCCAACACATCCCTAAAACCCAACACAACTCCATAAACCCAATGCAACCCCTAAACCCAAGACATCCCTATAACCCAATGCAACACATAAATCCAATGCAACCCCTAAACCTAACAAAACCCCTAAACCCAACACAACTCCTAAACTAAACACAATCCCTAAAACTCAACACGTCGACTAAACCCAACACAACCCCTAAACCTAACCGAACCACTAAACCCAACACAACCCCTAAACCCAACACATCCCCTAAACCCAACACAAAACATAAACCCACCACAACCCCTAAACCAACACAACCCCTAACCCACCACTAAACCCAACACAAACCCTAACCATAACACAAAACTAAACCTAACCCAACCCCTAAACCCAAGACAATCCCTAAACCCAACACAACCCCTAAACACAACACAACCACTAACACAACACAACCCTTAAACATAACACATCCCCAAAATCCAACACATCCCTAAAACCCAGCGCAACCCTAAACCTTACACAACCCCTAAACCTAACACATCCCCTAAACCCAACATGTCCCCTAAACCCAACACAACCCATAAACCCAACACAAAACCTAAACCCAACCCAACACAACCCCTAACCCACCACTAAACCCAACACAACCCCTAAACCCAACACAACCCCTAACCCTAACACACCACTAAACCTAACCAAAGCCCTAAACCCAACACAACCACTAAACCCAACACAACCCCTAAACCCAACACAACCCATAAACATAACACATCCCCCCTAAACCCAACACATCCCTAAAACCCAACGCAACCCCTAAACCCAACGCAACCCATAAACCCAACTCAACCCATAAACCTAACACAATCCCTAAACCCAACACAACCCCTAAACCCAAAACAACCCCTAAACCCAACAGATCCCCTAAACCCATAAACCCAATGCAACCCCTAAACCTAACACAACCCCTAAACCCAACACAACTCGAAAACCTAACACAACCCCTAAACCCAACACATTCGCTAAACCCAACACAACTCCTAAACCCAACACAACCCCTAAACCCAACACATCCACTAAACCCATAAACCCAACGCAACCCCTAAACCTAACACAACCCCTAAAGCCAACACAACTCATAAACCCAACACAACCCCTAAAAACAACACATCCACTAAACCTAACACAGCCCATAAACCCAACACAACCCTTAAACCCGACACATCCCCTAAACCCGACACAACCCCTAAACTCCACACAACTCTTAAACCCGACACAACCCCTAAAGCGACACAACTCCTAAAACCAACACAACCCCTAAACCCAACACAACCCCTAAACCCAACACAAACCCTAAACTCAACACAACCCCTAAACCTAACACAACCACTAAACCTAACACAGCCCCTAAACCCAACACATCCCCTATACCCGACACAACCCCTAAACTCAACACAACTCCTAAACCCAACACAGCCCCTAAACCCGACACAACCCCTAAACCCGACATAACCCCTAAACCAGACACAAAACAACCCCTAACCCTAACATAACCCCTAAACCCGACACGTCCCCTAAACCCGACATGTCCCCTAACCCCAACCAAACCCCTAAACCCGACACATCCCCTAAACCCAACACATCCCCTAAACACAATACAAACCCTAAACCCAACATTACCCCTAAACCTAACACAACCCCTAAACCTGACACAACCCCTAAACCCAACACAAACCCTAATCCCAACACAACCCCTAACCCTAACACACCACTAAACCTAACCCAACCCCTAAACCCAACACAACCACTAAACCCAACACATCACCTAAACCCACCACATCCCCCATAAACCCAACACATCCCTAAAACCAAACGCAACCCATAAACCCAATGCAACCCCTAAACCTAACACAACCCCTAAACCCAACACAACTCCAAAACCTAACACAATCCCTAAACCCAATACATGCACTAAACCCAACACAACCCCTAAAACTAACACAACCCCTAAACCCAACACAACTCCTAAACCCAACACAACCCCTAAAAAAAACACAACCACTAAACCTAACACAGCCCATAAACCCAATACAACCCTTAAACCCGACTCATCCCCTAAACCCTACACAACCACTAAACTCCACACAACTCTTAAACCTGATACAACCCCTAAACCCGACACAACCCCTAAACCTGACACAACTCCTAAAACCAACACAACCCCTAAAGCCAACACAAGTCCTTATCCCAACACAACCCCTAAACCTAACACAATCACTAAACCTAACACAGCCCCTAAACCCAACACATCCCCTATACCCGATAGAACCCCTAAACTCCACACAACTCCTAAACCCAACACAGCCCCTAAACCTGACACAACCCCTAAACCCGACACAAAACAACCCCTAACCCTAACACAAGCCCTAAACCCGACACGTCCCCTAATCCCGACATGTCCCCTAACCCCAACAAAACCCCTAAACCCAACACAACCCTTAAACCCAAAACAACCCCTAAACCCAAAACAACCCCTAAACCCAACACAATCCCTAAACCCAACACAATCCCTAAACCCAACACAACCCTTAAACCCAACACAACCACTAAACCTAACACAGCCCCTAAACACAACACAACCCCTAAACCCAACACAACCTCTAAACCCGACACAACCCCTAATCCCGACACAACCCCTAAACACGACACAACCCCTAAACCCAACACAACTCCTAAAACCAACACAACCCCTAAACCCGACACAACCCCTAAACCCGACATAACGCCTAAACCCGACACAACTCCTAAAACCAACACAACCCCTAAACCCGACACAACCCCTAAACACGACACAACTCCTAAACCCAACACAACCCGTAATCCCAACACAACCACTAAACCTAACACAGCCCCTAAACCTGACACAACCCCTAAAACTGACAAAACCCCTAAACCTAACACAACTCCTAAACCCAACACAACCAATAAACCTAACACAGCCACTAAACCCAACACAACCCTTAAACCCGACACATCCCCTAAACCCGACAAAAACCCTAAACACCACACAACTCCTAAAACCAACACAACCCCTAAACACAACAAAACCCCTAAACCCAAAACAATCCCTAAACTCAACACGTCGCCTAAACCCAACACAACCCCTAAACACGACACAACCCCTAAACCCGACACAACTCCTAAAACCAACACAACCCCTAAACCCAACATAACCACTAAACCTAACACAGCCCCTAAACCCAACACAACATTTAAGCCCGACACATCCCCTTAACCTGACACAAACTCTACACTCCAAACAACTCCTAAACCCAACACAACCCGTAATCCCATCACAACCACTAAACCTAACACAGCCACTAAACCCAACACAGCCCCTAAACACGACACAACCCCTAAACCCAACAAACCCCCTAAACCCAACACAATCCCTAAACTCAACACGTCGCCTAAACCCAACACAACCCATAAACCCAACACAACCCCTAAACCTAACCCAACCACTAAACCCAACACAACCCCTAATCCCAACACAATACATTAACCCAACACAACCCCTAAACCAACACAACCCCTAACCCAACACTAAACCCAACACAAACCCTACACCCAACACAACAACTAAACCAAACACACCTCTAAACCTATCCCAACCCCTAAACCTAACACAAACCCTAAACCCAACACAACCACTAAACACAACCCCTAAACACAACACAACCCCTAACCCAACACAACCCTTAAACATAACACATCCCCAAAATCCAACACATCCCTAAAACCCAACGCAACCCCTAAACATTAAACAACCCCTAAACCCAACACATCCCCTAAACCCAACACAACCCCTAAACCCAACACATCCCCTAAACCCAACACAGCCCCTAAACCCAACACAACCCCTAAACCCAACACAAACCCTAAACCCAACACAACCCCTAACCCTAACACACCACTAAACCTAACCCAACCCCTAAACCCAACACAACCACTAAACCCAACACAACCCATAAACATAACACATCCCCCCTAAACCCAACACATTCCTAAAACCCAACAAAACTCCATAAACCCAATGCAACCCCTAAACCCAAGACATCCCTATAACCCAATGCAACACATAAATCCAACGCAACCCCTAAACCTAACAAAACCCCTAAACTCAACACAACTCCTAAACCCAACACAATCCCTAAAACTCAACACGTCGACTAAACCCAACACAACCCCTAAACCTAACCAAACCACTAAACCCAACACAACCCCTAAACCCAACACAAAACATAAACCCACCACAACCCCTAAACCAACACAAACCCTAACCCTAACACACCACTAAACCTAACCCAACCCCTAAACCCAACACAATCCCTAAACCCAACACAACCCCTAAACACAACACAACCACTAACCCAACACAACCCTTAAACATAACACATCCCAAAAATCCAATACATCCCTAAAACCCAACGCAACACCTAAACCTTACACAACCCCTAAACCTAACACATCCCCTAAACCCAACATGTCCCCTAAACCCAACACAACCCCTAAACCCAACACATCCCCTAAACCCAACACAACCCCAAAACCTAACACATAACCTAAACCCAACCCAACAAAACCCCTAACCCACCACTAAACCCAACACAACCCCTAACCCTAACACACCACTAAACCTAACCAAACCTCTAAACCCAACACAACCACTAAACCCAACACAACCCCTAAACCCAACACAACCCATAAACATAACACATCCCCCCTAAACCCAACACAACCCCTAAAGCCAACGCAACCCATAAACCCAACACAACCCACAAACCTAACACAATCCCTAAACCCAACACAACTCCTAAACCCAACACAACCCCTAAACCCAAAACAACCCCTAAACCCAACAGATCCCCTAAACCCATAAACCCAATGCAACCCCTAAACCTAACACAACCCCTAAACCCAACACAACTCCAAAACCTAACACAACCCCTAAACCCAACACATCCCCTAAACCCAACACAACTCCTAAACCCAACACAACCCCTAAACCCAACACATCCACTAAACCCATAAACCCAACGCAACCCCTAAACCTAACACAACCCCTAAACCCAACACAACCCCTAAAAACAACACAACCACTAAACCTAACACAGCCCATAAACCCAACACAACCCTTAAACCCGACACATCCCCTAAACCCGACACAACTCCTAAACTCCACACAACTCTTAAACCCGACCTAACCCCTAAACCGACACAACTCCTAAAACCAACACAACCCCTAAACCCAACACAACCCCTAAACCCAACACAACCCCTAAACCTAACACACCCACTAAACCTAACACAGCCCCTAAACCCAACACATCCCCTATACCCGACACAACCCCTAAACTCAACACAACTCCTAAACCCAACACAGCCCCTAAACCCGACACAACCCCTAAACCCAACACAAAACAACCCCTAACCCTAACACAACCCCTAAACCCGACACGTCCCCTAAACCCGACACGTCCCCTAACCCCAACCAAACCCCTAAACCCGACACGTCCCCTAACCCCAACCAAACCCCTAAACCTGACACGTCCCCTAAACCCAACACATCCCCTAAACACAATACAAACCCTAAACCCAACATTACCCCTAAACCTAACACAACCCCTAAACCCGACACATCCCCTAAACCCGACACAACCCCTAAACCCAACACACACCCTAAACCCAACATAACCCCTAAACCCTAAACAACCCCTAAACCCAACACAACCCCTAAACCCAACACAACCCCTAACCCTAACACATCCCCTAAACCCGACACGTCCCCTAAACCCGACACGTCCCCTAAACCCAACCCAACCTCTAAACCCAACCCTTCACCTAAACCTTACACAACCCCTAAACCCAACACAACCCCTAAACCCATAAACCCAACGCAACCCCAAAACATAACACAACCCCTAAACCTAACACAACTCCTAAACCCAACACAACTCCTAAACCCAACACAACCCCTAATCCCAACATATCCCTAAATCCCAACGCAACCAATAAACACAACGCAACCCCTAAACCTAACACAACCCCTTTACCCAACACAACTCCATATCCCAACACAACCCCTAAACCCAACACAACCCCTAAACCCAACACATCCCCTAAACCCATAAACCCAACGCAACCCCTAAACCTAACACAACCCAAAACCCAACACAACTTCTAAACCCAACACAACGACTAAACCTAACACAGCCCATAAACACAACACAACCCTTAAACCAGACACATCCCCTAAACCTGACACAACACCTAAACCCGACACAACTCCTAAACCCAACACAACTCCTAAACCCAACACAACCACTAAACCCAACACAGCCCCTAAACTCAACACAACCCTTAAACCCGACACATACCCTAAACCCGACACAACTACTAAACCCAACACAACCCCTAAACCCAACACATCCCCTAAACCCATAAACCCAACGCAACCCCTAAACCCAACACAACCACAAAACCTAACACAGCCCCTAAACCCGACACAACTCCTAAAACCAACACAACCCCTAAACCTAACACAACTCCTAAACCCAACACAACCACTAAACCTAACACAGCCCCTAAACACAACACAACCCATAAACCCGACACATCCCCTAAACCCGACACAAACCCTAAACCCCACACAACTCCTAAAACCAACACACCCCCTAAACACAACACAATCCCTAAACTCAACACGTCGCCGAAACCCAACACAACCCCTAAATCCGACACAACCCCTAAACCCGACACAACTCCTAAAACCAACACAAACCCTAAACCCAACACAACCACTAAACCTAACACAGCCCCTAAACCCAACACAACCCTTAAGCCCGACACATCCCCTAAATCCGACACAAACCCTAAACCCCACACAACTCCTAAACGCAACACAACCCATAATCACAACACAACCACTAAACCTAACACAGCCCCTAAACCAGACACAACCCCTAAATCCGACAAAACCCCTAAACCTAACACAACTCCTAAACCCAACACAACTCCTAAACCCAACACAACCACTAAACCTAACACAGCTCATAAACCCAACACAACCCTTAAACCTGACACATCCCCTAAACCCGACACAAACCCTAAACCCCACACAACTCCTAAAACCAACACAACCCCTAAACCCAACAAAACCCCTAAACCCAACACAATCCCTAAACCTAACCGAACCACTAAACCCAACACAACCCCTAAACCCAACACATCCCCTAAACCCAACACAAAACATAAACCCACCACAACCCCTAAACCAACACAACCCCTAACCCACCACTAAACCCAACACAAACCCTAACCCTAACACACCACTAAACCTAACCCAACCCCTAAACCCAACACAACCCCTAAACCCAACACAACCCCTAAACACAACACAACCACTAACCCAACACAACCCTTAAACATAACACATCCCCAAAATCCAACACATCCCTAAAACCCAACGCAACCCCTAAACCTTACACAACCCCTAAACAGAACATGTCCCCTAAACCCAACACAACCCCTAAACCCAACACATCCCCTAAACCCAACACAACCCCAAAACCTAACACAAAACCTAAACCCAACACAACACCTAACCCACCACTAAACCCAACACAACCCCTAAACCCAACACAACCCCTAACCCTAACACACCACTAAACCTAACCAAACCCCTAAACCCAACACAACCACTAAACCCAACACAACCCCTAAACCCAACACAACCCATAAACATAACACATCCCCCCTAAACCCAACACATCCCTAAAACCCAACGCAACCCCTAAACCCAACGCAACCCATAAACCCAACGCAACCCATAAACCTAACACAATCCCTAAACCCAACACAACTCCTAAACCCAACACAACCCCTAAACCCAAAACAACCCCTAAACCCAACAGATCCCCTAAACCCATAAACCCAATGCAACCCCTAAACCTAACACAACCCCTAAACCCAACACAACTCCAAAACCTAACACAACCCCTAAACCCAACACAACTCCTAAACCCAACACAACCCCTAAACCCAACACATCCACTAATCCCATAAACCCAACACAACCCCTAAACCTAACACAACCCCTAAACCGAACACAACTCCTAAACCCAACACAACCCCTAAAAACAACACAACCACTAAACCTAACACAGCCCATAAACCCAACACAACCCTTAAACACGACACATTCCCTAAACCCGACACAACCCCTAAACTCCAGACAACTCCTAAACATGACACAACCCCTAAATCCAACACAACCCCTAAACCCAACACATCCCCTAAACCCATAAACCCAATGCAACCCCTAAACCCAATGCAACACATAAATCCAAAGCAACCCCTAAACCTAACAAAACCCCTAAACCCAACAAAACCCCTAAACCCAACACAACCCCTAAACCCAACACATCCACTAAACCTAACACAGCCCAATAACCCAACACAACCCTTAAACCCAACACATCCCCTAAACCCGACACATCCCCTAAACCCAACACAACCCCTAAACTCCACACAACTCCTAAACCTGACACAACCCCTAAACCCGACACAACCCCTAAACCCAACACAACTCCTTAACCCAACACAACCCCTAAACCTAACACATCCCTTAAACCCGACACAACCCCTAAACCCCACACAACTCCTAAACCCAACACAGCCCCTAAACCCGACACAGCCCCTAAACCCGACACAACCCCTAAACCCAACACAAAACAACCCCTAACCCTAACACAACCCCTAAACCCGACACGTCCCCTAAACCCAACCCAACCCCTAAACCCAATATATCCCCTAAACCCAACACAATCCCTAAATCCAACACAATCCCTAAATCCAACACATCCCCTAAACCCAACACAACTCCTAAACCCAACATATTCCCTAAACCCAACACAATCCCTAAACCCAACACAACCCTTAAACCCGACACAACCCCTAAATGTAACACAACCCCTAAACCCAACACAATCCCTAAATCCAACACGTCCCCTAAACCCAACAAGTCCCCTAAACCCAACAAGTCCCCTAAACCCAACACAACCCCTAAACGCAACACATCCCCTAAACCCAACACAACTCCTAAACCCAACTCAACCCCTAAACCCAACTTGTCCCCTAAAACCAAGACAACCCCTAAACCCAACACAATCCCAAAACCCAACACGTCCCCTACACCCGACACAACCCCTAAACCCAACACAACCCCTAAACCCAACACGTCCCCTAAACCCAACACGTCCCCTAAACCCAACACAACCCCTAAACCCAACACATCCCCTAAACCCGACACAACCCTTAAACCCGACACAACCCCTAAACCTAACACAACCCCTAAACCCAACACAATCCCTAAATCCAACATGTCCCCTAAACCCAACACAACCCCTAAACCCAACACAATCCCTAAACCCAACACGTCCCCTACACCCGACACAACCCCTACACCCGACACAACCCCTAAACCCAACACAACCCCTAAACCCAACACATCCCCTAAACCCAACACAACCCCTAAACCCGACACACCCCCTAAACCCGACACAACCCCTAAACCCAACACACCCCCTAAACCCATCACAACCCCTAAACCCAACATACCCCCTAAATCCAACATACCCCCTAAACACAACATAACCCCTAAACCTAACACAACCCCTAAACCCAACACATCCCCTAAACCCAGCACATCCCCTAAACCCAACACAACCACTAAACCCAACACATCCCCTAAACCTAACCCTCACATAAAACTTTCTGCATTTTTAGATTTTCATTAAAACATTGTTTAATATTTCATTTTAAAAATATTTTTAAGCTATTTAAATTATGGGGACACTAGAAATGTCCTCATAAGCCACATTTATAGCATATCACAATGTCCATACTTCATACCCCATTTACACAAATAAAACATGTAACAATAAAATAAATAAAATAATAAACTAAAATAAAACAATTAAACACATGTGATGTAAAAAAAATACCCAACACAACCCCTAAACCTAACCCAACCACTAAACCCAACACAACCCCTAAACCCAACACATCCCCTAAACCCAACACAAAACATAAACCCAACACAACCCCTAAACCAACACAACCCCTAACCCTAACACACCACTAAACCTAACCCTACCCCTAAACCCAACACAACCACTAAACACAACACAACCCCTAAACACAACACAACCACTAACCCAACACAACCCTTAAACATAACACATCCCCAAAATCCAACACATCCCTAAAACCCGACGCAACCCCTAAACCTTACACAACCCCTAAACCCAACACATCCCCTAAACCCAACATGTCCCCTAAACCCAACACAACCCCTAAACCCAACACATCCCTTAAACCTAACACAAAACCTAAACCCAACCCAACACAACCCCTAACCCACCACTAAACCCAACACAACCCCTAAACCCAACACAAACCCTAAACCCAACACAGCCCCTAACCCACCACTAAACCTAACCCAACCCCTAAACCCAACACAACCCCTAAACCAAACACACCCACTAAACCCAACACAACCCCAAAATCCAACATATCCCTAAAACCCGACGCAACCCCTAAACCTTACACAACCCCTAAACCCAACACATCCCCTAAACCCAACATGTCCCCTAAACCCGACACAACCCCTAACCCCAACACATCCCCTAAACCTAACACAAAACCTAAACCCAACCCAACACAACCCCTAACCCACCACTAAACCCAACACAACCCCTAAACCCAACACAAACCCTAAACCCAACACAACCCCTAACCCACCACTAAACCTAACCCAACCCCTAAACCCAACACAACCACTAAACCCAACACAACCCCTAAACCCAACACAACCCCTAAACATAACACATCCCCCCTAAACCCAACACATCCCTAAAACCCAACGCAACCCCTAAACCCAACGCAACCCATAAACCCAACACAATCCCTAAACCCAACACAACCCCTAAACCCAAAACAACCCCTAAACCCAACACATCCCCTAAACCCATAAACCCAATGCAACCCCTAAACCTAACACAACCCCTAAACCCAACGCAACCCCTAAACCTATCACAACCCCTAAACCCAACACAACTCCTAAACCCAACACAACCCCTAAAAAAAACACAACCACTAAACCTAACACAGCCCATAAACCCAACACAACCCTTAAACCCGACACATCCCCTAAACCCGACACAACCCCTAAACTCCACACAACTCCTAAACCTGACACAACCCCTAAACCCAACACAACCCCTAAACACAACACATCCCCTAAACCCATAAACCCAATGCAACCCCTAAACCCAACACATCCCCTAAACCCAACACAACCCCTAAACCCGACACACCCCCTAAACCCGACACAACCCCTAAACCCAACACACCCCCTAAACCCATCACAACCCCTAAACCCAACATACCCCCTAAATCCAACATACCCCCTAAACACAACATAACCCCTAAACCTAACACAACCCCTAAACCCAACACATCCCCTAAACCCAGCACATCCCCTAAACCCAACACAACCACTAAACCCAACACATCCCCTAAACCTAACCCTCACATAAAACTTTCTGCATTTTTAGATTTTCATTAAAACATTGTTTAATATTTCATTTTAAAAATATTTTTAAGCTATTTAAATTATGGGGACACTAGAAATGTCCTCATAAGCCACATTTATAGCATATCACAATGTCCATACTTCATACCCCATTTACACAAATAAAACATGTAACAATAAAATAAATAAAATAATAAACTAAAATAAAACAATTAAACACATGTGATGTAAAAAAAATACCCAACACAACCCCTAAACCTAACCCAACCACTAAACCCAACACAACCCCTAAACCCAACACATCCCCTAAACCCAACACAAAACATAAACCCAACACAACCCCTAAACCAACACAACCCCTAACCCTAACACACCACTAAACCTAACCCTACCCCTAAACCCAACACAACCACTAAACACAACACAACCCCTAAACACAACACAACCACTAACCCAACACAACCCTTAAACATAACACATCCCCAAAATCCAACACATCCCTAAAACCCGACGCAACCCCTAAACCTTACACAACCCCTAAACCCAACACATCCCCTAAACCCAACATGTCCCCTAAACCCAACACAACCCCTAAACCCAACACATCCCTTAAACCTAACACAAAACCTAAACCCAACCCAACACAACCCCTAACCCACCACTAAACCCAACACAACCCCTAAACCCAACACAAACCCTAAACCCAACACAGCCCCTAACCCACCACTAAACCTAACCCAACCCCTAAACCCAACACAACCCCTAAACCAAACACACCCACTAAACCCAACACAACCCCAAAATCCAACATATCCCTAAAACCCGACGCAACCCCTAAACCTTACACAACCCCTAAACCCAACACATCCCCTAAACCCAACATGTCCCCTAAACCCGACACAACCCCTAACCCCAACACATCCCCTAAACCTAACACAAAACCTAAACCCAACCCAACACAACCCCTAACCCACCACTAAACCCAACACAACCCCTAAACCCAACACAAACCCTAAACCCAACACAACCCCTAACCCACCACTAAACCTAACCCAACCCCTAAACCCAACACAACCACTAAACCCAACACAACCCCTAAACCCAACACAACCCCTAAACATAACACATCCCCCCTAAACCCAACACATCCCTAAAACCCAACGCAACCCCTAAACCCAACGCAACCCATAAACCCAACACAATCCCTAAACCCAACACAACCCCTAAACCCAAAACAACCCCTAAACCCAACACATCCCCTAAACCCATAAACCCAATGCAACCCCTAAACCTAACACAACCCCTAAACCCAACGCAACCCCTAAACCTATCACAACCCCTAAACCCAACACAACTCCTAAACCCAACACAACCCCTAAAAAAAACACAACCACTAAACCTAACACAGCCCATAAACCCAACACAACCCTTAAACCCGACACATCCCCTAAACCCGACACAACCCCTAAACTCCACACAACTCCTAAACCTGACACAACCCCTAAATCCAACACAACCCCTAAACACAACACATCCCCTAAACCCATAAACCCAATGCAACCCCTAAACCCAACACATCCCCTAAACCCAACACAACCCCTAAACCTCACCCTCACATAAAACTTTCTGCATTTTTAGATTTTCATTAAAACATTGTTTAATATTTAATTTTAAAAATAGTTTTAAGCTATTTAAATTATGGGGACACTAGAAATGTCCTCATAAACCACATTTATAGCATATCACAGTGTCCATACTTCATACCCCATTTACACAAATAAAACATGTAACAATAAAATAAATAAAATAATAAACTAAAATAAAACAATTAAACACATGTGATGTAAAAAAAATACCCAACACAACCCCTAAACCTAACCCAACCACTAAACCCAACACAACCCCTAAACCCAACACATCCCCTAAACCCAACACAAAACATAAACCCAACACAACCCCTAAACCAACACAACCCCTAACACACCACTAAACCTAACCCTACCCCTAAACCCAACACAACCACTAAACACAACACAACCCCTAAACATAACACAACCACTAACCCAACACAACCCTTAAACATAACACATCCCCAAAATCCAACACATCCCTAAAACCCGACGCAACCCCTAAACCTTACACAACCCCTAAACCCAACACATCCCCTAAACCCAACATGTCCCCTAAACCCAACACAACCCCTAAACCCAACACATCCCCTAAACCTAACACAAATCTAAACCCAACCCAACACAACCCCTAACCCACCACTAAACCCAACACAACCCCTAAACCCAACACAAACACTAAACCCAACACAAACCCTAAACCCAACACAACCCCTAACCCACCACTAAACCTAACCCAACCCCTAAACCCAACACAACCCCTAAACCCAACACAACCACTAAACCCAACACAACCCCTAAACCCAACACAACCCATAAACATAACACATCCCCCCTAAACCCAACACATCCCTAAAACCCAACGCAACCCCTAAACCCAACGCAACCCATAAACCCAACACAATCCCTAAACCCAACACAACCCCTAAACCCAAAACAACCCCTAAACCCAACACATCCCCTAAACCCATAAACCCAATGCAACCCCTAAACCTAACACAACCCCTAAACCCAACGCAACCCCTAAACCTATCACAACCCCTAAACCCAACACAACTCCCAAACCCAACACAACCCCTAAAAAAAAACACAACCACGAAACCT